>JAJONR010000262.1:0-278005 GCA_029582245.1 Solanum etuberosum | reverse complement strand
AGCATGGTACTATACTGAGAATACTGAACATGAACTAACTGAATGCAATGACCAAGTTTATAACATGCTGAGACTGAAATATGACTGTAACTGATAACATGGTCAATGCAATAGAATCTGACTGTGAGGGAGCTACTAATAATCGATATAAAACCACATGAGCTAAATCTGGAGTCTGATGTATACGCCCCATCGAGAGGACCCAATATACCCTGCCAGAGGTATAGAGGCATGACTGGCGTGATCACTAAAATGATGCCCACAGAGGGGACTTACGTCCTACGGGGTTCCTAGTTCTGGGACTATTCGGGTACGCTGAACCCTAGTCCAACTCGATATTAAGTCTACTCCCAACTGATTATGTAAATAACACATTATGACTGAATTTCTATAATATTGGATAGCTCAAAAAACTGACATGCAAAATCTGAGAATGCAACATTAATGTACTGATAATGAAACATTAGTAACTGGGCATGTATATTTGAATATAACTGACCTAGCATGTGTAATTCATGAACTAAAAGAATCTACACAACTAGGGTTCTGAATTTCATGCAAGCTCTAAAGAAACAACATAATAATCTGATTTGGATCATTCTAGCAGCTAAAACCCAACAATTTCTAACATTCAAGAAACCTTAGGTCTAGATAATATCAAGGGAATCCAGATTCTGACTTAATTCTACGGACCTAATGGGATAAAGGAGCCCACTAGTGAAATCCCACATACCTGGTGACGAATTCCATGGTGAAATCTTTCGATTTCAGGGCTGGAATTGATGGAAACTTGCTGCGTTCTTGGACTAGGGCTTGGTCGACTCTTTCTCCTTCTACGTTCTAAGGTTTCTATGTTTTTGGTGAATTATTGACTAGGGTAAGTTCTAATTTAGTTTTTAGGCTGAAACTGACCAAAACTACGTAGTTTAGGGGTTAAAGGACGTAGTTTAAGGGTTCAACACATAGGGAAAAAACCAAATGACCCCTGACTTCAAATCTGTTGGGGTCACCGATGGACCAGACCGACGGACCGTGGATGGACCGACGGTCCGTTCTGGTCAACCATCGATTGATAATGGGAGGGGGTTCTGGGGTTCTTGATCAACGGACAAGGACCACGGGCCGTGGCCTGACCTACTGTCCGTAGGTCCGGCCGTGGGTCGACCCTTAGAACTATTTTTTGGACTTTCCTGAGAGGGGTTGTAGGTGGCCAACCACGGACCACCACCTACGGTCCGTGGGTCACCCTATGGTCCATGGGTGGTGCCCGTCGGTGGCACCTACAACTTCTGATTCCTGCAATCTGGTCTTTCTAGGATACAGAGTGTTACATTATCTCCCCCTTGGGAAAATTCATCCTCGAATGAAGACTAAACTAGCTGAAAATGGAGGGAAAGAGCTGCAAACCCTACCACTAAATACTGAAAACTGATTTCTGACTGAATTAAGTTCCAAGAACATGCAAATACTCTGATAATGCAAGTACAAACTGAAGGAACATGATACTAAGACTGAATCTGCGTATCAATGACTGAAAAACTGGAGAGGAACTATTACCTCAAGCTGGAATGGAATCGAAAGGAAAGAGGTGAGGATACTTGGCCTTCATGGCTGCTTCTGCTTCCCAAGTAGCTCCCTCTACAGACTGACTCCTCCACAAAACCTTAACTGAAGCGACTTCTTTGTTTCTCAACCTTCTAACCTGACGATCAAGAATCTCAATTGTCACATCCTCATAAGTGAGACTATCTTTCACATCCACACTCTCTAAAGGTACTATGGATGCTGGATCACCCACACACTTCTTCAACAACGAAACGTGAAAGACCGAATGCACTGTTGCTAGTTCTGCTGGCAACTCTAACTCATAAGACACTTTACCAACCCTTTTCAAGATCTTGTAAGGGCCGACATATCTGGGACTGAGCTTCCCTTTATTGCCAAATCTCATCACCCCCTTCATAGGTGACACTTTTAGGAAGACCAAATCATCAAGTTGGAACTCTAATTCCCTTTTCCGTACATATGCATAGGACTTCTGGCGTATCTGGGCTGTCTTAAGTCTATCTCTAATAAGTTGCACTTTCTCCATAGCATCATGAACTGAATCTAGCCCTATCAATGCTGCTTCACCCACTTCAAACCAACCAACTGGAGATCTACATCTACACCCATACAATGCCTCATAAGGGGCCATCTGAATGCTGGAATGGTAGCTATTATTAGAGGCAAACTCTATAAGAGGAAGGTGATCATCCCAACTGCCCTTGAAATCGATAACACAAGCTTTCAACATGTCCTCTAAGGTCTGAATGGTACGCTCTGCCTGACCATCCGTCTGTGGATGAAATGTTGTGCTAAGATTAACCTGAGTACCGAGACCTTTCTGAAATAACTTCCAGAAATGAGAGGTAAACTGATGACCTCTATCTGAGATGATAGACAATGGAACCCCATGCAACCTGACTATCTCATTAATGTAAAGCTTGGCGTAGTCCTCCGCCGAGTCTGTAGTCTTAACAACCAAAAAGCGTGTAGACTTAGTAACTCTGTCTACTATCACCCAAATAGAGTCATGCTGTCTGCGAGTATGAGGTAAACCTGTAATGAAGTCCATGTTGATCACTTCCCACTTCCAAGTAGGAATGTTGATCTCTTGAGTCATACCCCCAGGTTTCTGATGTTCTACCTTCACTTGCTGACAATTGGGGCTCTTAGCCACAAAATCTGCTATATCCCTCTTCATGCCATTCCACCAAAAGACTTCCCACAAATTACGGTACATCTTAGTGGAACCTTGATTAATAGAATACCTGGGATTATGGGCCTATGCAAGAATCTGCTGTCTCAACTCACCCACCTAGGGAACACATAATCGACCCTGATAGTGAAGCACACAATCTCCCCCTTGGGAGAATACCTCAACTCTCTGCTGATGAACTGCACCCTTTAGTTGAAGTAATATCGGACCGCTGTCTTACTTTTCCTTAACCTCCGCTACCAATGAAGATTTTGACCCATTCTGAACTGTTACATCATAATCTGATATGGTCATAAGGCAAACTCCCAAGTGAGCAAGCCTGTGAACATCCTTTGCTAGTTCTTTTCTTTCTTCCTCAACATGTGATACACTACCCATAGATAGTCTGCTAAGGGAATTTTCTACTACATTGGCCTTACCAGGATGGTAAAGCACATTCATGTCATAGTCCATGAGGAATTCAAGCCATCTCCTCTGGCGAACATTCAACTCTTTCGGGGTGAACACCTACTGAAGGCATTTATGGTCTTTGAACACATCTACGTTAACACCATATAAGTAGTGTCTCCAAATCTTAAGTGCAAACACCACTGATGCAAGCTCGATGTCATGAGTCGAATAATTCTTCTCATGCACCTTAAGTTGTATAAAATCATAAGCTATAACCTTACCTCGCTGCATAAACACACAACCTAGGCCGACTCTGGATGCATCATAATGGATAACATAACTGTCTGAACCCTCTGGTAGAGTGAAAACCGGAGCTGTAGTCAACCTAGTTTTCAGTTCTGTGAAGCTATTCTCACAATCATCTGACCACTAAAACTTAACCTTCTTCTGAGTCAACTTAGTCAATGGAGAAGTTATGGATGAAAATCCTTCCACGAACCTTCTGTAATAACCTGCTAGACCCAAGAAACTTCTGATATCTATAGGAAAGGTAGGTCTAGCCCATTATTTCACTGCTTCTATTTTCTGAGAATCCATTCGGATCCGTTCGCTGGATACTATATGTCTAAGGAAAGTAACTTATTGTAACCTAAAATCACATTTGCTAAATTTAGCAAACAACTGGCGATCTTTGAGAGTTTGCTGAACAACTCTCAAATGAGTCGCATGTTCTTCCTCATTCCTAGAGTAAATGAGGATATCATTAATAATGACGATAACGAACAAGTCCAAATACTGCTTGAATACCCTATTCATTAAAGTCATGAAAGTTGTAGGAGCATTGGTTAGTCCAAATAACATAACTACAAATTTATAATGACCATACCGAGTTCTGAAGGCTATTTTTGGAATGTCACTATATCTGACTCTGAGCTGATGATAACCAGATCTGAGGTCTATCTTCGAAAAATGACTAGCACCCTGAAGTTGGTCAAACAAGTCATCAATCCTGGGGATGGGATACTTATTCTTGATTGTAACTTTGTTCAACTGTCGATAGTCAATGCATATCCTGAGAGAACTATCTTTCTTTTTCACAAACAACACTGGTGCACCACATGGCGAAATACTAGGTCTGATGAAGCCCTTATCTAGAAGGTCTTTCAACTGATCTTTCAATTACTTAAGCTCAGCTGGAGCTATTTTGTAAGGAGGAATATAAATAGGCTGGGTATCTGGAAGGAGATCAATTCTAAAGTCGATTTCCCTTTCGGGAGGAACTCCGAGAAGATCTTCTGGAAATACTTCTGGGAACTCATTAACTATGACTCAAGAGTTGGGGTTTCAGATCTTGAATCCTTAACCAAAACTAGATGATAGACGTACCCTTTGGAAATCATCTTTCTGGCCTTAAGGTAACAAATGAATCGACCCATAGGCGCTAAGCTACTACCCTTCCATTCTAATATTGGTTCGTCTGGAAACTGGAACCGAACGACCCTAGTTCTACAATCGACTAAGGCATAAAATAATTGTAACCAATCCATGCCTAGAATGATATCGAAATCTACCATTTCTAACTCTACAAGATCTGCTGGGGTGACTTTTTGAGAGACTGTGATAGGGCAATTTCTGTATACCCGTTTAGCTATAACTGGGTCACCGACTGGAGTAGAGACTGAGAAGGGTTCTGAGAGAGTTTCTAGACTAACATAGAATTTGACTGCAATAGAAGGAGTTATAAAGGAAAGAGTAGCCCTTGGATCTAACAAAGCATAAACATCTAAGTTAAAAACTCGTAACATATCAGTGACCACATCAGGAGAGTCTTCCTGATCCTGGTAAGCTTGAAGAGCATACAACCTGTTTTGGCACTGACCGCCACCTGTACCAGCTGAGTTACCCTGCTGAGTCGGGTGACCTGCTAGTGCTGCTGTAGTTGTGGACTGAGCTCCACCATTATTACCTCCTTGACCCTGTTTAGAAGAAGGACAATATCTCCACCAGTGACCAGTCTGACCACACCCAAAACATCCTTCCTTTTCCTGCAAGACACTCGCCCGGATGGTTCTGACCACACTAGGATAAGTTGGGTAGGTTCTGGTTCCAGAAACACTCCCCTGAGACTTAGAGCCTGATGATCTACCTTTCTAATCCTGTCGGAACCTGGAGGATGGAACACTAGCTGATGAAGGTGCTTAGCTGAAGATTTCTGCTGGAACTGAGAGCAATTTCCACCACCCGATTTAATTTGAAAATACTCATAGTTGCGTGTCCTAGCCTTTTGATTCTCCTTAGCCTGTTCCTTAATCTTATCTCCCTCAACTTGCTGAGCATGAGTCATGAGCCTAGATATGTTCATATTTGCCAGGAACATAGAATTTCTGCACTGTGTTTTCACTAAGTATGACATTCCAAACAGAAAGTTATTCATTTGAACCTTGGAATCGGCAATCATGTGAGGAGCATACCTGAAGAGCTGGGTGAACTTGAGTCCATACTCTTGGACTGTCATGTAACCTTGCCTCAAATTCATAAACTCATGAGCTCTTGCCTCCCTCAACTCTCTTGGAAAGAACCTGTCCAGAAAAGTCTCACTAAAGCATCCCCAAGTGATAGGAGCTGCATCTGTACCCCTATTCTCTTTCCATTGACTATACCATATATGAGCTACATCCTTAAGCTGATAGGATGCTAACTTAACCCTATCATTACCAGTTACCTGCATCACTTCAAAGATCTTCTTGACCTCATCGATGAAATTTTGGGGATCCTCACCAATCTGTGATCCTAAGAACTCAGGCGGATTCATCCTAACAAAATCATGAATTCTCGCTGCAGCTGACCCAACATTAGCATTTGCAGGAGCTGGAACCTGCTGGTTGTTCTGGTTAATCACACTCAGCTAAAAGTTGGATAGCATTCCGAAACTCTGCATTCGAAACTTCCTGATCTAGGACTGGAGGAGCTGCGTTAGCATTCCTTGTGTTATCTCTACGAGGAGGCATGATCTGAAACGCATAACGACGAGTTAGAAATGAGAAGTTGGATCATACATTACACATGATAAGAGTAGCAAAGAAAGTGAAGTTTTCCTAAAACACTTCGTAGCCTCCCTCTCATTAGATATGGTGCACTTCACACCCATAAAAAAGATTCTACTTAGTGCGGCTTTCAGACATCCTAGGACTCTTAAACCTAATTCTATGATACCAATTTTGTCACACCCCGAGGCTACCCCCTGGACGTAGACACGGGACCTAGGATCACGAGTGACCCCAAGCTAACCTTGCTGGCATAACATAAGCATACTAAATAAATTGAATTAGAAAAGTACTATGCGGAAGCTAAAATATGAAATGATGGGGAATACCCATAAACTATCTGAATATAGAAAATTTGAGATTTTAACAACATCTGAAACGTCAAACTCAAATGCTAAAGTTGAATCTAACTATGTCTGAAATAAGCCTCTAACTGACTAGAAGTACTGGGACATGCCCCAGCTAAATCTAGCAAAACTGAAACTAAAGACTAAAATCGAAAGGAAACCTGTTGGTCGTCCTCGGAGAATGAGGACTCACCACTGATACTGCTGAGTTGAAGATCAGGAACCGATCTATGCGTGATCTGGAAGCTGAGAACCTGGAACTACATCACGAGAAGATGTAGCGCAGAGTATGCATTAGTACTTGAAAGGTACTGAGCATGTAGGATAGAGTAAAGCTGGATAATAACATAATTGAACAAAGCATTTAACTGAGCAATGATATGATATAAGCATGGTACTATACTGAGAATACTGAACATGAACTAACTGAATGAAATGACCAAGCTTATAACATGCTGAGACTGAAATATGACTGTAACTGATAACATGGTCAATGCAATAGAATCTGACTGTGAGGGAGCTACTAATAATCGATATAAAGCCACATGAGCTAAATGTGGATTCTGGGGTTATAATGTAAATAACACATTATGACTGAATTTCTGTAATACTGGATAGCTCAAAATACTGATATGAAAATCTGAGAATGCAACATTGATGTACTGATAATGAAACATTCGTAACTGGGGCATGTATATCTGAATATAACTGACCTAGCATGTGTAATTCATGACCTAAACGAATATACATAACTAGGGTTCTGAATTTCATGCAAGATCTAGAGCAATAATATAATAATCTGATTTGGATCATTCTAGCAGCTAAAACCCAATAATTTCTAACATTCAAGAAACCCTAGGTCTAGATAATATCAAGGGAATCAAGATTCTGATGGAATTGTAGGGACCTAATGGGCGAAAGGAACCCACTAGTGAAATCCCAGATACCTGGTGATGAATTCCATGGTGAATTCTTTCGATTTCAGGGCTGGAACCGATGGAAACTCGCTGCATTCTTGGACTAGGGCTTGGTCGACTCTTTCTCCTTCTGTGTTCTAAGTTTTCTAAGTTTTTGGTGAATGATTGACTAGGGTAAGTTCTAATTTAGTTTCTAGGCTGAAACTGACAAAAACTACGTAGTTTAGGGGTTAAACGACGTAGTTTAGGGGTCCAACGCATAGGGAAAAGACCAAATGACCCCTGACTTAAAATCTGTCGGGGTCACCGACGAACCGTGGATGAACCGACGGTCCATTCTGGTAAACCGTCGAATGATACTGGGAGGGTTCTAGGGGTCTTGATCCACGGACGAGGACCACGGGCCGTGGCCTGACCTACGGTCCGGCCATGGGTCGACCCTTAGAACCATTTTCTGGACTTTCCTGGGAGGGGTTGTAGGTGGCCAACCACGGACCACTACCTACGGTCCGTGGGTCACCCTACAGTCCATGGGTGGTGCCCGTCGGTAGCACCTGCAACTTCTGATTCCTGGAATCTGGTCTGGCTAGGATACGGGGTGTTACAATCCCGCGAAAGCAAATGTAGTAGCTGATGCATTAAGTCTTAAAACAATTGTAAGCACTTATGACAGCCAGTGGAAAAACAAGGAATAACTAAGGACCTATACCAACTAGCTAGCTTGAGGGTTCGCCTTCTTAAGTCTCCAGATGAAAGGGTTATCGTGTAGAATGCAGCAAAATCTTCATTAGTGGCTGAAGTGAAAGAGAAGCAGTATAAGGACCCTATTCTATAACAAATTAAAGAGATTGTACAGAAAGGTATGACATTAGCATTTGAGCTTACAGAAGATGAAGTACTCCGGTGCCAAAATAGATTGTGTGTACCCAATATATATGGACTAAGAAAGAGGATTTATGATGGAAGCACATCATTCAAGATATTCTATCCATCCAGGGTCAACCAAAATGTATCATGACTTGAAAGAAGTGTATTGGTGAGGTTACATGAAAAAGAACATTGCAGAATTTATGGCTCACTGTCCAAATTGTCAACATGTAAAAGTAGAACACCAAAAGTCTAGAGGTTATATGCAGCGTATAGAACTTTCAATTTGGAAGTGGGACATGATCAATATGGATTTTGTCACTGATTTGCCTCGTTTAGTTCAGGAGTTTGAATCTATATGGGTAATTGTTGATAGACTGACCAAATCAGCGCACTTCTTGTCGGTCAAGACTACTTATACAGTCAAAGAGTATGCAAGGTTGTATTTTAAAGAGATAGTTCGTCTACATGGTGTACCAATCTCTATTATATCTAATAGGGGAGCTCAATTCACTGCAAATTTTTGGAAGTCATTACAGAAGAATTTGGGAACACAAGTGAATTTAAGTACAACCTTTCACCCTCAAATAGACGGTCAGGCAGAACGTACAATTCAAAAACTTGAGAATATGCTGCGAGCTTGTATATTAGACTTCAAAGGTAGTTGGGATGATCATTTACCGTTGATCGAGTTTGCATACAACAATAGCTACCATTCAACTATTAAAATGGCACCTTATGAAGCTTTATATGGTAGAAAATTTAGATCACCAATCGGCTGGTCTGAAGTGGGTGAAACTGCCTTATTTGGGCCAGATCTTGTTCATCAAGCTATGGAAAAATTTAAGGTGATACAACAACGTCTAGAAATAGCTCAAAGTCGACACAAATCATATGCAGATGTTAGAAGAAGAGGACTAGAGTTTTCCATAGGGGATTGGGTGTTCTTGAAGGTGTCTCCAACGAAAGGGGTAACGAGGTTTGGTAAAAAGGGGAAGTTGAGTCTCCGCTATATAAGGTCATATAAGATTAATCGAAGAGTTTTCCAAGTAGATTATGAGTTAGACTCGTGGAAACCTTTCGACCGCCCAACGACCTATAATGCTAGTCACTACTCCCACTGGGCTAGGTAGAGCTAGCACAAGAGCTTTCAACAGTTCATCCGGTGTTTCACATCTCAATGCTTCAGAAGTGTATAGCTGACCCACCTCGTATTACTCCTACTGAAGATGTACAAGTTACGGGAGATCTCACTTATGAAGAAGTACCCATTGCTATTCTGGATCGACAAGTTAGGAAGTTAAGAAATAAAGAATTAGCTTCTGTAAAAGTACTATAGAGAAACCAACAAGTAGAAGAAGTTACATGGGAAGCGGAAGAAGCAATGAAATTGAAGTATCCTCATCTCTTCCAGACCGATGAGAAATATGAAAATGTTGAGTTGAGGCATTGACAAGTAAATATAAGTTTATCTATATTATGGATTAATAATAGTACGTAAATTAGGTTTGAACTTGTTTGGGCTGGATAACCATGCTAACATTCGAGGACGAATGTTCTGAAGGGGGAAGGATGTAACACCTCGTATTACGCATAAGTTAGTTCGATTCATATGATACTTGATATAGACTTATCGTATAGGTGAGGTACCATGTTTCTTATATGATGAGGGTTGGTTTAAATTAGCTTGGAAGGTGATGTGATGCCTTGCACGTTTAAACATGTGTACTTCAAGTTAACTCTGACGGAAGTATTTAAACTCGAGATAGTAAGGTGATAATTGAGTTTAAAGCTCAAATTTAAGTGCTAAGTTAAGGCAAAAGAAATTAATATTTATAGAATGGAATAAAATGGTGAGCTGCTTGCTTGGCTTAATTAAGCTACTAGGTGCATCACCTACTTGAGCTATATGCATATAGTTAAAGGCCCCAAGGTTAATGGATCAGATTTAGGCTTATATTAATGGGCTCACTTGAGGTCTAAACTATGTAAAAGAAAATAAAAGTGAAAGGAAACCCAGCAGCCAAATCTGCCAAGGCCCAATGTAGTTAAGACCAACTAAAGGTAAGTAGGTGCAACACCTACTTTGACCTTTTGAGCTGCTTAATGTACATAAGCAAGTGCATCACCTACTTGACCAATTAGTGGTTGAAAATTGACAAAAAATGGGAGGTTCTAGAGGATGTTTTTAATGGTGAATAAGGCTCTATATAAATCCAATATAAGCTGATCTTTTCACTCATTTTAACACATAAAAATTCAGAATTAACTTTAGCTAGCTAGCTATCTCTTTTCTCTCAAGAGCAGCCTAAAAATTCCTTCTAGGGTTCTTGATGAAACCCTCATATATGCAAACCAAGGTAAGAGAAACACTTATGGATTTAGCTTAATTCTCCCATGGAAGACTAGGGAAACATGTTATTCATGCTTAATTATAAGTACAAGGTAGAAGTTCCCACAAGCTACTGCTCATTTTTTCTTTGTTATTAAGAAACTTTTCTCTTCTTCTTTGGTTTAAGTGTGAAGGGAAGTTGAAGTTCTATAAGAGTTCAAGTTATAAGGAAAAGTTGCAGAAATTGAGGTAAGGTGACTGCTCCATTTTTGTCCTCCTTATCTATGAGTTTGAGTGAGGAATTATGGGAGTGCTGTCATGAAGAACTCAAGGGGGTGGTGAGTTCAATATTTGGTTGTATGATAAATTATATTTGAGGTTGTTTTATGTGTATTTTTGTTGGGGTAGCTTGGGTAATATTGGGAAAGGATATATAAGGTATGTATTGGACAGAAAAGAGGGTGTGGTGATACATATTATTTTAAGGGCTGTATGGGCTCATTATCCGTCAAAGTTAGCTACTGTTTTACGAGGCTCACAGTGTGATAGCTGCTAATTTTAGTTTATCATGACTTATATTGTAGATTAACACCTAAAAGGGGAGGCTGAATCGTGATAGTTTTATTGGTCAGAGAATAAGATATGTTAGGGTATTCGATTCTATATTCCTTGGTATGAAATCTGATACTTGCGATAATATCAATGAAGTGAATTTCCTAAGTTCTATTCCTAATAAAAGAAACATAGTGGAAGTGTATGATCTACAATATGGATAACAATATTTCCCCCTCTCCTTAGCGTGTAAAATTACTTCATTATATATGCTCATTTCTCTACATTTGTGCAATTATCCTCCTCCTATTTGGTAGTATAGAAATGGTATTTGCAACAACAAGCTTGATGAATTATCTTCTTATTTAATTGAAGTCAATTGTTTCATTTAACCTCACACGTAATGCATTGATGTTACATAGCTCCTTATGTCATTATTACTGCCTTGAAGTTATTATTTTAATATCTTCAACCACTGGTCCGTAGTTCCAAATCTCAAAAATGATTATGACCACCAAAACAACAATCTCAAAGATTAAAGAATCTAAGTGAAGCAATCTGTATAATTATGGGTGGCAGCCCAGGGGCAAAAGCCTAGCATGGATCGATCCCAATTTGTATAGAAGGGTGGCAGCTCAGGGGCGAAAGCCAAGCATGGGCCGATCCCAATTGGTATAGAAGGGTGGCAGCTCAGGGGCGAAAGCCTAGCATGGGCCGATCCCAATTTATGTAATTATGAGGAAATCATCCCAGGGGTTAAAATGCCTAGCATAGGTCATCCTCTTATACCACTGATCAGCTGGTCATTTGTATCACATGCCCTACAAAGATTATAAAGTACAGAAAAGTAAAGAAAAGAATGTAACATACATGATCCCACAAGAGTAAACAAAGGTGGTTTTCTGTTATGATCTATGCACTCATATATTGATACTTGATTTCATTAGAGCCCTTGTTTTATATATGTTATTGCCTTACATATTCAGTAAATTTTTCGTACTGTCGTCGCACGTGGGGGACGCTGCATTTCATGCTGCAGGCACAGGTACTCCAGCTAGTAGACCTCCTCAATAGGAGCACACGACACTCAACTACTTTTGGTGAGCTCTTGGTTGATTCGGAGCTTTATTGAGTCCTTGGTAGTTTCATTTTGGTATTGTATCGTAGTGAAGGGTAAGGCGGGGTCTTTCCCGACCTACTCTAAGTTTGTCTATCTTATAGAGGCTTTGTAGACTAATGCATAACATGGAGTTATGGTTGGTTCCTTAACAGTTGTTACCTCAACGGCTGAGTCATTTGTATATATTTTGGGCCTACCTATGTTGTTCTTTTATCATTGTAGCTTATACGTATACTTGTTAGAGCTTCGTGATTATCTTAGCTAAATGCATGGTAGGTACAGGTTATATGTGGGTTTTCTCGGGGCTTTACAGCATTGGGTGCCTGTTCGTCTCAATGGAATTTGAGGTGTGACACAGAGATAGGTGGGGGCATCTTTTCGATCACCTCAATCTTTGCTTTGTCTACTTCTAACCCTTTTTGCGACACCTTATGGCCTAAGACCATGCCTTCGTTGACCATGAAGTGGCATTTCTCCCAGTTTAACACTAAGTTAGCCTTCTCACATCTCTATAGTGACCTACTAATATTTAACAAAAAGTCATCAAAAGTGTCACCTACCATAGAGAAATCATCCATGAACACTTCCAAAGTGTCCTCTACCATGTCTGAGAAGATAGACATCATACACCTTTGAAAGGTTGCTAGTGCATTACACAATCCGAATGACATGCGTTCGAATGAAAATTTACCATAAGGACATGTGAAGGTGGTTTTCTCTTGATTTTCTGGAGCTATTCATATCTGGTTATAACTAGAGTATCCATCAAAAAAGAAGTACCAACCTTTACAAGCCAACCTATCAAGAATCTGGTCCATTAATGGTATTAGGAAGTGGTCTTTCAATGTCTACTTGTTCAGCTTCCTGTAGTCCATCCACACGCGCCAACCTGTAACTGTTCTATGTGGAATCAGCTCATTCTTCGCATTTGCAACCACAGTCATACCACCCTTCTTGGGCACACACTACACTGGGCTAACCCAATGACTATCGGAAATGGGGTACACCCCCCCCTAATCTAACCACTTGATAATCTCTTTTTTCACCACCTCTTGCATTGGTGGGTTCAACCTCCTTTAGTGCTCTATACTTGGGCTGCAATCTTCCTCCAACTGGATTTTGTGGGTGCAAATACCCGGGGGTATTCCAATGATGTTAGCAATGGTCCAACCAATCACCTTTTTGAACCTTGTCAAGACTTTCACTACTGCTTGCACCTGTTCAGAATTAAGATCTGCAGCTAAAATAACTGGCAGTGTATTATTAGCATCCAGAAAGACATACCTCAAAGGGCCAGACAACTGTTTCAACTCGACCACATGAGGTTCCTCAATAGATGGCTTTGCTGGAGCACTTGGCCTGTTTTTCAAGTCTAAATCTAAACTCTTTTGAGAATATTAGTGTGACCCCATATCTTGTAGGGCATTTAGAGTCTCCACATAATCATCCCTAAGGTCTTCATCAAAATTCATTATTACTGCCGCCTATGTCTCTATATCAAATCTTTCTTCAATTGATGCTTCTAGGTCACCCTCATAAACAATATCAATTGCAGATACCACACTCATATCATGTGGCTACTTCATAGACTTGTATACTTTGAACTTCACCTCTTCATTATTGACTCGAAATTTCAGCTCCCCACTCTAAACATCAACTAAAGCCCTGCCTGTGGAATAAAATGTCCTTCCCAAATTATGGAAACCTCAAAATCTACTTCTTAATCCAGGATCTTAAAGTCAGCAAGAAAAATGAAGCTATCCAACTTCACAAGTACATCGCATAAAATACCCACATGTCGCTTCACTAACCTATCTACTATCATTAACCTCATCGCGGTGGGTTTTGGAACACCTAACCCCAATTGCTTGTATATAGCTAATGGCATCAGATTGATACTCACCCCTAGATCACATAGGGCTTTTGCAAACTCGAACGTGCCGATAGGGAATGGTATAGTGAATGCACCTGGGTCCTCCTTCTTTTGCACCAAGGATCTTATAGCAATAGCACTACAATGATAAACGTTGTCGATTGGTTCAAAACTTGTAGCTCTCTTCTTTGTAACTAAGTTCTTCATAAACTTAACATATCTTTGCATCTGCTACAATGCTTCTACTAATGGAATGTTCACCGACAACTGCCTAAGCATAGCTATGAACATTTTAAACTTCCCATCTTCAGCTTTCTTCTTGAGCCTTTGAGGGAATGAAAGAGGGGGTCTAGGTATCTGTGTTAAAGGCAAATTTACCTCTAATGTTGCTTTTTTTTTGCCTCAATCTTCTTTTCTACTTCTTAAGCCACCACTGTATCCCGCTCGTTTTCACCCTCAACCTCTGCTTCCTCATCGTTCTCTATGCTCTATTCCTACTAAATACCTGTAGGTTTTGGTTCATTTAGGAACTTACAACTTCTAGTAGTAATTGCCATGCACTACCCATCTTTCTTGGGGTTTTGAATCGTATTACTAGGCAGTGATCCATTCTTTCTCGGATTTAATGAGGCTGACAATTGCCCTAAGTGCTGCTCCAGTTGTTTGATGGAAGTCGTATGTTAATCCACCAGCTGACTAAAGTTAGAAAAATCACTTCTCATCTCCTTGACGTCTGTATCAGTAGAATCTACCTTTGGAGAAACTTAGCTTGTATAACTTGCAACCTAGATCCACTGGAGCTACCACCTGCTCGGTCTCTATTACCTGGAGGCACATATACACCACTGCGGTCGTTTCTATACCCCTCTTTGCTTTGCTAGTTACCTTGCTCTCGGTTAGTTTGCCTATCATAATGTCCTTCTCTTTGATAGTTCCGCCTTGGTTTCCAGAATTATATCATTGGTTTCTCGCGTTATAATTCCAGAACCCCCCGATTTCTCAAGTACTTGGCCTCCTCATCTAAAACAATATTATGCTCTTCATACCTGTTAGCAGCCCCTACAACATTTACCTTTTATGATACTGCCATAATGTGTTTTGTGAGCAAATCCATCTGCGTCCTTATGTGAACCATGTCCTGATCCCTTTTTCCTTCTCTTTTCTTCTGCTCAGCTAAAAGTTTAAGGTGAACCTAAGATCTCCTATCTCTGCATCTTGGGTGTGACAGGCTCTGTTGTTCTTGGAGACTTCATCCATCACTGCCATATTATCTGGGAATGACTTCTTCATGAATGATCCTCCACACACTGCGTCTATAACAGGTTTAGTCATAAAGTTAAGTGACCTATAGAATGCCTTCTTTAAGTGACTTTCTAAGAGGCTATGGTTTGGGCATTTATTTAGCTTTTTACTGAACCTCTACCAAGTATCATGCATAGATTCCCCATGGTACTGTTTTTGATCCCCTATCTCATCCTTCATCTGTAGTTCTTTGGCTTCAGGGAAGAATCGTTCCACGAATGCTTCCTTCAGTTCAGCCCAAGTCCTGATTGAATCATCTAGTAACTTATTCAACTAGTTGGTCGCCTCTCCAGTCAGAGACAACATAAATAACCTCAGCCTCATGGCAGTCAGACTAACTCAAAGAATATCTCCTGCGATTTGCAAATCGCTACAAAGTTCATCAGGTGTTGGTTGGCATCATCATGAGCTGCATCTCTGAACATTCCCTTCAAATTCAATAGTTGAATCATAGTGCTAGTAATTGTGAACTTCACACCTGGGAGTATTATTGGTAACATGATTTCTCTAGTACCTCCAGCTCAATCAAAATCAAGGTCGTCTTTCTCGTAGACCATATGAGCTTGCTGTTGCACTGGACCTCTTGGAGCTAGTGGTTGTCGGTGGGGAGGAGCTATCTCTTACACTCATTCTTGTTCCTCCACTACCCTAGGTGGGTCATTCACAACATTCCGATGAGCACCTCTAGCAACAGTTTCAACCTCAAGTCCCAATCTCTGGCTCTAAGCCTCAAGTTCTTGTGCGCTCACCATCTTGCAAATAGTCTTGCTAAGTTCCTGATCGTAAGGAATTAATGAAGCCCCCTTACTTCTGGTATTTGGCATGCACTACTGAAATCACCTATCAAAGACACAGACAAGGAAAAAGATGTAAAATTAGGAGAGATAACTACAATCAGAATAATTGCTAGTAAAATATTTATGAATTGAAATTCCCCAGCAGCGGTGCCAAAATTTGATACGTTCAAACTTACACTTCAAATAAGAAATGCAAACAATCGATGTCAATTTATAGAACTCAACGTAATTGAGGTCGACCCCACAGAGAATTTACTTATAGAAATAATTTTACTGACACTTTTATCCAATTGTTGTTATTATTTCCAAAAGAAAGTAATTGCGGAATGTAAATATGGATTTGGTTGTTATTTCAAGTAACTGATGTTTAATGTAGTATTCAAGTCAACAAGAGTAGCATGATTTTAACTTCGAAGTTGTGATAATTGATAAATGAAACCAAGGTTGTGTTCCCCATGACTTTACTCTAATGCAGAATCGTAAACAAGTATTGATCGATTGTTAATATTGCCTGTTCTTAGCGAGTTAAATGTATCTAAACACTTCTCAGTCTTATTAGATAACTTTTCACTCTATTCCTCTCGGTCTTAGAGCGTTTTCAGTTTTGTCCCTCGCATGTTTGCTGTTGAAAATATTTTCTCTCGAACTCAACTTTTCAATATAAACTAATAGATTGATTTTACTTTTTCCTAATTACCACTTTTCACTCAAACAAGTGGTAAATACAGGAAGGTTCCAATGCGTTAACTCATTAGAAAGAACAAATAATGAAAGTAATAACCACACGCGCAACTAACAATTATACTTTACTCGTATTACGAATTCATAGCTAGTTTGACGTCATGGTTCCCACAACACTAGTTGTGGAGTTTAGCCACTCATGTTTTCATGAGAACAAGCAATAATTTTCATTGAATGCATTAAAAAAATCACTTATAATAATTGTGAATTCACAAGAAAGATTGATATTCAAGCACTTAATCACAATCTTCAACTCTTGACCCAAAAATAGTTGATAAAAACCAAGATAAAAATATGGAAACTTATACTTTGTTCATACAATGACGAGATCCTTTCAAAAATTAAACCTAACTAATTCAAAGAGTCTGTGAAAAATGAGTCCTAATCGAAGTAGGACTGACCTGTTAGGATGGCTCACGGAGGACTTAACGATCCGTCACGAGCCAACCGACCCGTGAAGCCAGTCGTTGTCCAACACTTAGACAGATTGGGAATTTCTTCACTGAGAACCTTTACGGGCACCTAGACGACCCTTCTTGGGCACTACGGTCCGTCTAGTGCTCTGTAATACTGAGCCTTCACTGGAAATTCTCTCAAAATCTTCACGAGCATCACAACGACTTGTCAACACCACCACGACTCGTGTTGAGTTTCGTGGCCTTCAGCCATCACTTAGCTCCTAAAACTCCATACTGGTTGTCTCACACAAGTCCTCAGATGACCCTTCAAGAAGACCACGATCCGTTTTGGCTCTGTGGTCCTTACTTGGCCGTTGTTCAGTTTTTCTTTTCTTCACTGCCTCAACTTCACGAGCCCTCATACGGCTCGTCTTCATGACCACGTCCCGTCTGGGGCTCTGTGATGCTTGGTTCCACTTCACTTTCTTCACTTTTTTCCTATCTTGCACGTCTAAGTGTTTTACCTATTCAATCATTAACAAAAACATCATATCCACATAAAACCACTCAAGTTTTAGCCTTAGTCCTTAGTTTTGAGCGTCAAATGTGCCAATAGTTCATGACACATCAAGTATATGAGGTATGTTACTTGTGTATTATATGGGTTCTTTTATTGTTTCCTATGATGTCGAAAATACTATCATCATTCGAGGACGAATGTCCCTAAGGGGGGAGGATGTGACACCACTTCCATCTGAACGTTCGAATTAAATTGTACTTTTTTAATAAGAGTAAGACTTCCTAACACATAAGGAATGATGTTTTATGAGTTATTTTTAATTGCAAATTTTTTTTATGTTTTAAGTCTTAAAGTCAAGAAAGTTGTTAAATAAAAGTTGGCAAAGGTTATTGTAAATGCAATTAAGGAATTTCTCTAAAATTTTTGTCAAATGTTTCTGCAATTTTCTCCTAGTATATAAAGAGTTAGAACGCCCATTACCTGTCAAATCGAAGGTAGAGGAGTCTAGTTTCCAACGTGCTAATACACCCGTCCATACAACATTAGAGTAGAAAGTTATTCATGTTTCATCCCCCCAAACTCTTAGTCGGTGGTCTTTTTAAAAGACTACATTTTTCATCATTTTTTTCATAAAAAAAGTAGAAAACATAGAAAAAATGAAAAACATACCTTCCAGTACTCCTTGGATGCTTAGATTCTCAACTCGGATGTTTAGCAAATGTTGCTCTACGTTGCACGCTCATCGTTGTGGTATAATTTTCTTGTCAATTTAGGCTCCATTCGTTGTTGCTGTAAGAGGGAAAAATTTTAATAGTATCATTTCAGATAGTTTGGTTGAGGTAATCTTAATCCTTCGTCATTCCATATCCTAATATCATTTTTATAGATTTTTGAGCCTCGTGGTGGTGTTTTTGATATTGTGGTTGTGGCTTCCCCTTTGTCTTGTTTAATTTGTTGTTATTATGGTTTAGTGATGGAGTTAAAATACTGGAGGTAATTCAGGGGTTGGTGTGATTCTTATTAGAGTAGTATACGATGGTTTTTGGGTTGAACAACATGAAATACAGCTAGTTATGTTGCCTCGGGAGTTTTTCGCTCCCTTGAGAGGTTGGAATGTCTTCAATGGAGTTAACTGCCGATTACTGTTGTTATTTACCTCATTTTCTGAGTTGAACTTGGCTGGTCACGAGTGTGGCAATAACATCTTATTAATTAGTTATGGCTTGTTCTTGCAGCCTTGCTTATTTCCGCATTGTTGCATTACTTTTTGTTGGGTAAGCTTCATAGAGGTTGTAATATATTGTACATTTCAACATTTATATGACTAATTTAATTCTGATGAAACTATTTAAATATGAGAAGTAAGGTGTTAATTAAGCTTAAAATTTCTAGTTGAGTGTTAAGTTTAAGTAACGCGATTAGGATTTGGAAAATTGTATAAAATAAGTGAGGTGCTTGCTTGAGTAAATTAAGCTAGTAGGTGACAAGTAGGTGCATCACCTACTTAGACTTTTTGACAAACTTAATAACAACAAGTAGATGCATCACCTACCTTAGCTAAATAGATTTAATAAAGGGGAAGTAGGTGCATCACCTGGTTTGAGATTTGAGAAACTTAAAAATGGCCAAGTAGGTACATCACCAACTTGGCAAATTGTGGCAAAAAATTAAGAAGATCGAGGCGGTAAAGCGTTGATATTATAGGGTCATATTTATTCATTTATCTCTTCATTCATACATAGAAAAATCACTTTATCACCAACACTCTCCCTTTATCTTAGGGTTTATAACAACCATCTAAAAATTCTCTTAGGGTTCTTGAAGAACCTGTCTTCATTTCCAGCCAAGGTAAGTAGAAATTTTATGTGTTTGGATCGATTCTTCAATGAAAGATTAGGATTCCATATTGTTCATGCTTAAAATATGGGGCAGACCCTTCCCCAAGTTGACTACCAAACTTTACTTGGTTATTAAGAAAGTTTTCTCTTCTTATATGGTTTAAGTGTTAGGGAAGTTTAAGCTCTTGAGGAGTACAATTTAAGAGAACAAATTTTCAGAATTTGAGTTAAGTTACTGCCCTAATTTTGTCCCTCTTTTAATGTGTAGGCTCGGATGGAGAATTTTATACATATTACTGTTAAGAACTCACGAAAAAGGTGATTGAAAGCTATGAGTTTAATATTTTCCTGTTGTGTTGAATGATTTTGGGGCTGTTTAGGATATGTATTGTTGTAAGGGGCAGTGTGTGGCCTCATAGAATTGTTGAGATGTGTTATAACAAATTATGAAAGGAGGGTGTGACACCACTTAATTGAGGGGATTATGGGACCTTTCTTCCTACCACACGTTTGTTATACTATTTTGTATTATGAAGTCTGCGAGTTTCGGGAGACTTTATAAGAAGGTTGTATAGTATAAGGAAGAAGGAAGGAAAGAACACCCTTGATATGATAAGTCAGAGGTTTATTTCACGGTTACTGTTTTGGGGAGATCAAGTACCCTAAATTGGTTGATTCGCTACTAATAATAGTTTTACCACTTATTTCATTGTAGATAAATATTCCAAAGGACAGAAGGTTAAATCATTGTAATACACAAGTTGTGCAGTAAAGTATGTAAGGCTATTTAATTTCATATTTATTGGTATGAAGTCCCATATTTTATATACCAGCAAATCGAGATCTCTAACTGATACACATGATATAATATAATTGTGATGGTGTACAATATCTAATGTAATTAATGATTATCCTTTTACCGTTCATGATTTCAAAAATGTGTCAAACTACCCCTATATGTGTTCATTATCCTATACTTATGTGATTATACTTCCAAGAACTAGTATGGCAAAGGTACTCTAAAGAGTAAGTTTCGTAAGTTATACTCTAATTCAAATGAGGATTCATCGAGTCAATAAGATCCTATATTACACATGTTATGAGTGTTCATATGCCGGATACATATTTGGTCCATTATACATTTTATATGTCTTTACGTGTAATTTACATTGTTCCTTATTTTGGATCTGATCATGTGCCTCATTAGTTCACAAGTTTGTGCACCCTTTCATTTGACATCATCTACTAAGTGTTTATCTATCATATCCTTTTATATAGTCTTTACCTCTCTACTTGAGGAGTTACATGTTTCCATTTGAAATGCATGTATGCCCTATTCGAAATATACAAATTTATTTTAAATTAACCATGTGCTAAGTATATCACTTGCACACTTGTTATGTACCTTAATGACGAATTTTTTACATTTCCAAATGTCCTTACTTGCCAAATACCTTCATGGATTGTCTGTATATATTCTTTGTGTCCAATGAAGTTCATGAATCATATAAGTCTTTAAATATAACATCAAAGTTACATTTTGCTTCCAATATAATTGTTGCTACCTTAAGTGATTTATTCACATGTCTACATCACTGTTATATATTTCCAAAGAATTATGACCACCAAAACAACAATCTCAAATATTAAAGAAACTAAGTGAAACAATCAATGTATTTATGGGTGGTAGCTCAAGGGTTAAAATACCTAGCCTGGGCCGATCCCAATTCATGTATTTAGGGTGGAAGCTTAGGGGTGGTAAAACCTAGAATGGGCCAATCCCAATCTATATAATTATGGGTAGCAACCCAGGGGCTAAAAGCCTAGCATCTGTGGATCTCGATTGATATATTTATGAGGACCGCACCCCAGGAGTTAAAATGTCTAGCATGATTCATCCTCTTCTATCAATGATCAGTTGTCATTGTATCACAAACTACAAAGTTTATAAATCAAAGAAGAGTAAAGTAAAGCAAAGAATCTAATATACAAAATTCCACAAGTATAAGCAAAGGTGGTCTCTTATCCTCATCTACACAGTACATTTCTACATGATTTCAATTGATCTCTTAATTTATCTGGTTACTTTATGCCTTATATGTTCAGTACATTCTTTCGTAATGATGTCCCTTATGGGGACGTTCTGTTTCATGCCGCATGTACAGGTACTCTTAACTACTCAACAGTCTTTGGTGAGCTCCATGTTGATTCGGGGCTTTGCCGAGCCTCATACATTTATTTGATATTATATTATAGTTAAGGGTATGACAGAGTCCTACCCCAACCTAAGCTAACTGTTTATTTATTTTAGAGGCTTCGTAGACGAATGTCAAAGTAAAGCACAGTTATGTCTTATTTTTTAGCAAGTAAGGCCTCAACGGCCAAGTATGTACATCTATTTTTGGCCTATCTGTATTAGCCTTTTATCAATGAGTTTTATATATTCTCTCACAGATTTATAATTATCATAGTGGCATGTGGCATGTACTATAAGCACAAGTTATAAGATGGTTCTCTCAGACCATTAGGGCAACGAGTACCTGTTCATCTCAATGGGACTTGGGACATGATAAAAGTGGTATCAGAGCAGGTCATCCTAGGGAGTCCACAAAGTCGTGTCTAGTAGAGCCTTACTTATGAATGTGTTGTGCGCCACATTTATAATTAGGGGGCTGCTAAGATATTTAGGAAATGCGACATTGTTTTATATTTTAGATTACGCAATTGAGCTACGTCAAAAAGTCTTTTATTATTACGATGATCTATGTCATCAAGGTTATGCCTACTACGGTTCAGGTCAAAGGTGGCCAACAACAAGTATATCTTGAGAAGTTAATCTCTAGAGGAAGGTTTCATGTTGTCTAAATTTAGAGAAAATGCTTTTAGAGGTTTTTATGTTACTTGCCTCTATAGTTGTATTTGTACCACTTGTATCATCTTGGTTCTTCTGAGCAGCATATAGTAGAGTAATTTATATGCTACACAGTAAATGGTTACTTAGTCGTAGAGATAGGCTGCATCATTTCTTAGTAAAACTTCTAAAAAGGATGTGATTGGTTCTTGAGTCCGTGATTTCTTCAAACATGACTCCTCATGTGGTTATAGGATCTAACCCTATGTAGTACATTCAGTACTTTGTGAGTAATATACACAAAATATTTAAGGTTACGTATTTATTAGAAATAGAAGTTGTTGATCTGGTTTTGTATTATATAAAGATATGGCATTATCCTAGTTTGGTAGGACATACAACAATGTTATTTACACGATCTTCTCTTAGTGGGCTTCCAAATTCTAGATACTTACTTATCATCCCATATATGTTAGTAACTAGAATTTTAAGATATGCATATGATCACCCCAAGTAGGTTAAAGTATGTGACATGTTGGGTTGTTAGAAAACTTAGAGGATAAGTATTTCAATGTTTTTGTTTTTTTGTATAACAATATATGTGCCTCATTGTTATTGTGTCCTGATTATATAAAAGAGAATGGCTAAGGATTTAGGTTAAAAATATTGAGGGGTTTACCATAAGTTATGATCTACTAGGATATTAAGAGTACATGAAGGCATAGATTATTCATCGGCATGAGAATATTTGGTTATATATGAAAATAAAGTAGACGATATTTGAATATTATAGAATATACAAATGAATTGAGTAATGTTATTTGGCTATTAAGAAGCCAACATCTGTTAGTATTATAAGAAACATTGACATAGATTGTGCCCTTATTGTTGAGAATGCTTAGTAAGCATGTGAAGTAAGAAACATATATCGACTCTTTAACTTTAATCAACCACAATGGCATACCAAATATATTCTCTGAATAACTTTTTGAAGTTTTGATTAGAGACAGAAGTAATTTTCTATTGATCTGAATTATGGTATCTAGTATTAATAGCTACAAGAACAAAAAGTGCAATCAAAAGGTCACTTCGGTAGAAGATATATTTCACCTTATGTGGTACGCTGAAATGCACTTGCATCATTTGTATGAATGAAATATGGTTGCGTACATGATATTATTATCAACTCAGAAAGAAGAAAATTTCTAAGGTTTAGATATGACCTATTCATTTGATTCCTCACTACCAAGATTCACTTGATTATGCGTTATGATGCCCTCAAGGTTCACTTGTTCATTTGCTTATTTGAACCTTAATAAGGTATTAAACATTGAGGGTGGTGTATTTCATCCCAGTCTCAAAGTAGAGTTGGCCTCAACCTCTACCTTCTACAAATGAATTATAGAGAATTTCTTCTTTGTATTTTCCTCATTATTTTTGTTGACTTAGAAAGAAGATAGTTCTGATGGTTGGAATATTGATTAGAAGAATTCTCAAGGTTACAAGACAATATGGGAAAATTGTATATACTTGATGATGAGTAAAGAAACAGAAGCATAACTACACCAGCCATGAGTTAGAACTAGCGATAGTATCTTTGCATTTAAGATTCGGTAGAGTGTTTCTATAGGTTGTCTTTGTGTTTACAAAAGCTTTGGTTGCTTATGTTACAAGTTACATGTTGCATGTCCTATACCTCATTATGGATTATTTTCCCAAATGTTACATATTTCATGGAACACTTGCAAGTTTGTGCTATCTGCTTCATAAAGCTCTCGCTTTTTTTTATAAATATTTTTCATATGACCTTGTTCTAGACACCAATTACTTGTCACAAATCACTTGTCCATATTTTATAAGCATTATATATTAATGTTTCATTTGTTATAGATATTATAAATTACTAGTGCATGGATCATATGTACCATAAGTCACTTGTCTAGATATTATTATATGCTTCAGAGACAATCTGCACATATGTCTCATGACTAATGGCCTACTTATTTACATTATAGACCGCGTAGCTTATTTTTCCATGGAGAGGGATGATGAAGAATAGTTCCCTATAAATATGCGAGCAAAAAATAGTTAGACTATCTCATTGGCAATCGTGTGTTTTAACAAAGTACACCTATTAAAGGCTTAATGATATTTTGAATGAAAGAGACTTGTGCCCTTGATGTGCTGGGCCTTAACATACAAAGAATTGAACAACAGGCTTAAGGTAGAGCTACCTTCAAACTTAAATCTTGTATACTACATTATTTCACAGTATATGCAGTGTTAACATCTAGGTGACCCAAAAATAGAATAGCCACTGGGGTATTGATTTCATAGAGGTCTTCATACTAGAGTAAGTTCTAATGTATATCCTTGACCAATATGTTAGAATATTCAAAGCTAATAATGTAGTTTCCATTTGAGTGCTGCGTAGGAGTCAAAGAGATTAAAACAGACCACTTGAAAAGAACTCTAGGAGGTTTAAGAATCCATATTGTTCTAAGAATTGCATGAGACTCCAACATCATTTTGTCTTCCATAAATGATTATAAGGTTCACATTCATCTACTTGTTCATAGGATCACCTAATTACTAGTTAATATTAGTTCATTTGATATTTTACTCATGTGTCATATGTTCAAATGTGTAGTTCATACATGGGATTCCGAATCCCAAAAGTTCCACATCAAGAAAGTATATAGAAGAGAAAGACAAGTTATTCTATACAAAATTGTTTCACTTGATTATATGTGGTCGATAGGAGCCTTACTTTAAAATTATTTAATATGCTTCAACTATTAAAATTTCCTTTGAGACTTGTATATGTGTATTATTATCAGATGGCATGTTTTGAATAATCTTGTTTTAAAAGTAAACTCAGACATCACTTTTGGAGAAATGCTAAGTCAACATTATATTGAGTTACACCTCCTATTCGAGGACGAATAATCCAAAGGGGGAAATGATGGTATATCCTACACATTTCAACATGTAAATGACTAATTTAATACTGAAGAAAGTATTTAAACATGAGAAGTAAGGTGGTAATTAATCTTAAAATTTAGAGTTGAGCATTAAGCTTAAGTAAAGGGATTATGATTCGGAATATGGTATAAAATAAGTGAGGTGCTTGCTTGACTATATTAAGCTAGTAGGTGACAAGTAGGTGCATCACCTACTTAGACTTTTTGACCAACTTAATAAGAGCAAGTAACTGCATCACCTACCTAAGATAAATATATTTAATAAAGGATAAGTAGGAGCAGCACCTTGTTTTACATTTGAGCAGCTTAAAAATGGTCAAGTAGGTTCATCACCTACTTGGCAAATTGTTGCCAAAAATTAAGAAGATAGAGGCAGTAAGTGTTGATATTATAGGGTCATATTTATTCATTTATCTCTTCATTCTTACATAGAAAAATCACTTTAGCTCCAGCACTCTCCCTTTCTCTTAAAGTTTATAACAGCGACCTAACAATTCTCTTAGGGTTCTTTAAGAAACCCTCTTCATTTCCAGCCAAGGTAAGTAGAAATCTTATGGGTTTAGCTTTGATTCTTCAATGAAAGATTAGGATTCCATGTAGTTCCTGCATAAAATATGGGGAAGACCTTTCCATAAGTTGACTGCCAAACTTTTCTTAGTTATTAAGAAAGTTTTCTCTTCTTATTTGGTTTAAGGGTTATGGAATTCAAGCTCTTGAAGGAGTACCATTTAATAGAACAAATTTCCAGTATTTGAGGTAAGTTACTGCCCCAATTTTGTCCGTCTTTTTATGCGTAGGTTTGAATGGAGAATTTTATACATATTATTGTTTAAAAATTACAGAAAAGTGATTGGAAGCCACGAGTTTAATATTTCCCTATTGTGTTGAATGATTTTTGGGCTGTTTAGGATATGTATTGTTGTTGGTGGCAGTGTGTGGCCTCATAGAATTTTTGAGTGGAGTTATAATGAATTATAAAAGGAGGGTGTGACACCACTTGATTGAGGGGTTATGGAACGTTGCTGCCTACCACACTTTTGTTATACTATTTTGTATTATGAAGTTTGCGAGTTTCGGGAGACTTTATAAGAAGTTTGTATAGTATAATGATTAGAGCGAGGATGATGGAAAGAAAATCCTTGATTTTATAAGTTAGGGGTTTCTTTCACGGTTAGTATTTTGGGGAGATCAAGTAAACTAAATTGGTTGATTAGCTACTAATAATAGTTTTACCACTTATTTAATTGTAGATAAATAATCTAAAGGACGGAAGGTTAAATCATTGTAATGCACAAGTTTTGCAGCAAGGTATGTAAGGCTATTCTATTTCATATTCTTTGGCATGAAGTTCCATATTTTATGTACCAACAAATCGAGAACTCTAATTGATCCTCGTGATAAATGATACGTTGTGATGGTGTACAATCTCTAGTGTAATTAATGATTATCCTTTTACCATTCATGGTTTCACAAATGTGTCAAACTACTCATATATGTGTTCATTATCTTATATTGATGTGATTATACTTCCAAACACTAGTCTTTCAAAGGTACTCTAAATAATAAGTTTCGTGAGTTATACTCCAATTCAAATGAGGATTCATTTAGTCAATAAGATCCTATATTAGTCATGTTATGAGTGTTCATATGCAGGATACATATTTTGTCCATTATACATTTTATATTTCTTTACGTGTAATTTACACTTGTTCCTTATTTTGGATATGATCATGTTCCTCATTAGTTAACATGTTTATGCACCCTTTCATTTGATATCATCTACTAAGTGTTTAGCTATCGTATCCTTTTATATAGTCTTTACCTCCCTACTTGAGGAGTTACACGTTTCTATTTGAAATGCATGTATGCCCCATTTGAAATGTACAAATATATTTTAAATGAACCATGTGCTAAGTATATCACTTGCTCACTTATTATGTACCTTAATGACTTATTTGCTACATTTCCAAATGTCCTTACTTGAAAAACACCTTAATGGAATGTTTGTATATATTCTTTGTGTCGAATGAAATTCATGAATCATATAAATCCATAAATATAACATCAAAGTTACATTTTTCTTCCTATATCATTGTTGCTACCTCAAGTATTTTATACTCATGTCTACATCACTCACATATAGTTCCAAAGAGTTATGACCACCCAAACAACAATCTCAAAGATTAAAGAAATCAAGTGAAGCAATCAATGTATTTATGGGTGGTAGCTTAGGGGTTAAAATACCTAACATGGGCCGATCCCAATTCTTATATTTCTGGTAGAAGCTCAAGGGTGGTAATACTTAGAATGGACCAGACCCCAATCTATATAATTATGGGTGGCAGCCCAGGAGCTAAAAGCCTAGCATGGGTCGATCCCGATTGGTAAATTTATGAGGACCACATCACAAGGGTTGAAATTCCTAGCATGGTGATAATGCTCAACTACACTTCATCCGATTCTAACTGTAGGCGGTCGCTAACAAGTATAAACCCAACTAAGAGTTGGGGTCGATCCCACAGGGAGTGATACGGTAAAAAATTCGATTACGAAGTTGAATGGTGTTCTAATTGTTTGTAGATGTAGACATTTTCGCAACAATAAAGTAAATGACAAGGGTTTGACAATTAATGTCAAATGAGGGGATTTGGGTGAACAATTAACAACTACAAGAAATTGGGAGTAAACAAGTAGAGAGAGTTTCTTGGGAGTGTGATAAATTGAATGCCAATTTCGCTAAATGGGTGATTATTATTTACTAAAAGTTGTTGAACCTCAGTGGGTAGGTTAGGTTTTAGGTGAAATAGTCATTTCTCAATCAACTATCACTAATCAAGTGAGTTCTTTCGATCCTCGACAAGCAAAACATAAATTAGCAGCCCAGTACCTTAATCAATCTACTCTTTCAAGCAAGATTTGTAAGATTGCATTTAGACCCACTCTCTTAAGCTAAATTTGCAACAACAAAATCACTACAATCATCAACTAATAGTTTTAACTCTAATACTTCTTTCTCAAGCAAGCTTAGAGTACTAAACTAGAATTGCATTTGCAACTACAATTCCTTAATTAAAACACAAACTATTAATTGAACCCACTTCAAATCAACAATAAAATCAGTAAATATTAACACCCATAAGCTAATTGAAACATTCAACTACATAATCACACCCGCAAGAATGGGGTTTTAGCCAAACATAATAATGAACAAGAAATCGTTACGAACTATGTTTTCCATTAGATTGGGAAACAATCCACAAGTCTCCAAATGCTCAAATTGAAGCTCAAATTGAAGCTCAAAATCAAACAAACCTTAAATCTCTACTCAAAAAGTGTAAGAACAATATTTTGAATGTTGAAGATAAAAAACCCAGAACTGGACAATGTGGAAACTACTTTTTTTCTTTTACAAATCACATTTATACGTTCACAAAATTTCAGCATCGGGGTCACTCGGCGAAGTAAGTCGGGCTTCGTCGACCTGGTCGGCGATGCGCCGAGTTCCCCTTTAATCGCCTTCTTGGCTTGGACTTTCATCATCTGTTTTTTGTAACTTTAGGCGAACTACATTGGCATCGCTGAACACAATCGCCGAATAACTTAAATGCTTATCCTATCGCCAAGTTGGTTTTGTCAATGGGTTGGCCTGCTGGATCTTTAGGCGAACTAAAGGTCCACTCGGCGATTCGCCGAGTGGCGTTGGTGAGTACCAGCTTTGTTTTTCTTTAACTTTTTTAGCTTTTTCCCTCCTTTTTGAATGCCCATGCCTTGCTCTTTCGCCTTCATTGCTGCAAATTAACATTTTAACATCAGTCATGAGCGTAAAATAGGCATTGAGGACACTAAATCTTTGAATATTAAGCCCTAAATGAGTCGACATCCCCGACTCATCACTTGGGTCATCCTCTTCTACCACTGATCAGTTGTTCATTGTATCACAAGCTACAAAGTCTATAAAGCAAAGAACAGTAAAGTTAAAGCAAACAATCTAATGTACACGATTCCAAAAGTATAAGAAACGGTGGTATCTTGTCCTCATCTACACAGTACATTTCTACATGATTTCAGTTGATCTCTTAATTTACATGTTACTTTATGCCTTACATATTCAGTACATTCTTTCATACTGACGTCCCTTATAGGGGATGTAGTGTTTCATGCCGCAGGTACACGTACTCTTAACTACTCAGCATCATTTGGTGAACTTGATGTTTATTCGGTGATTTGCCGATCTCTAAATTATATTTCACAACTAGAAATAAGTTGTTTTCCGACTACAATTGTTGACTACAAATGTGTAATCAGAATTCTAGGTAATTTTTCGACTACTTTAATCGGTACATTAAGATTTATATTTTTGTAGATTTTTTAAAATTTTACCCGACCATGATTTTGACTACTAAAGTTGTAAGTTTTGTGAAATAAAGTCAACAAAATTTTTTACCAAATATCCGGTTACAGTAGTCGGCAACTTCTTAAAATAATTAAAAAATAATTTTTAATTGGCAACTACTATATGAAAGTCAAGAGGGGGTGAATTAAAAAATCCTTTAGTCGACTTCTTTGATGGACCAGTCGACTCACCTGCAGGTTAGTATCACTGAATAAAATATAAGTAAGTACATAAAGTAAATTGACACAAGTTGTTTTATACTGGTTCGGAACACCGGTGTGGTGCCTACGTCCAGTCCACTTAGGTTTCAAAGGTTTCTTTAAGAGCAGCTGAGAACTTGAGGTATTACACAGTACGCTGGCAAAGTTACCTGTCTGATATGCAAATCAGATCTTCTATTTTGACACAACCTCTACCTGTATAGCCTACACTCAAATCTTCTTTTTTTCAATTGTATACTCTCAAGAATACAATGCTTTTATGAAATATAATAGAAGACAATCATACAAGTTCAAGTGAAGTGCTTACTTCACAACTAAGACTAAAAGAGGTTTATACAGGGGAGGACTACACAGCTGCTTGCTCTGGTAAGGAATGAACCCAAGGGAGTTTTATCTCAACCAAGGATATTGAGGGATTCCTTGATTGAGGGGATCTGCTGATTCATGTCCATATTAGATATGTGCATGAGCAGATTTTCCTTGCTTGAGAGATCTTCTCGAATTCTGATTTGATCTTAATCTCCTTTCTTCTCTTGATGGCTTCCTTAAATCTTGGCTGGATTGCAGATGATATATATTCCTTTCTTCTTGAAATGATCTTCTCAGATCAAGACTAGACTTGGATCTCTTAATGGTCTTAAATCTTTGCTGGATTGGAGATGATATTTATTCCTTCCTTCTTGAAACGATCTTCTCAGATCACGGCTAGACTTGGATCTCTTAATGGTCTCCTTGATTCTTGGCTAGACTGCATATGTTTATCCTTGCTGAGCTGTTAGACAATATCTCGTATCTGACTTGTGATCCCTTATAATCGTGGCTTTCCTATCTACCATTAGATATCCGTTTGGTCATGCTTGACTTGCTTTTCTTTTTTATTTCCTTTCCTGTGAAGAGTATAGATAATAGTTAGGAGTCGTTTATCAAAATATGCTGGACTTATGAAGTTAAAAATCTCCCCCTTTTTGATAATGACAACTAATCACAATTTAATATAATAGAGCTTCCATGTTATTCTTGGAATAAGTTTGTCCTGAATTGATTTGAAGCTCCCCCTGCCTTAAAGACCGCTCCCCTTGTCGTCAAGAAAATTGTGGAGAATATCTCCCCCTTTGGTATAATCAAAAAGAAAAAAAACTAATAGAATAGGCTAAAGGAAAGATAGATAATAACAGAGCAGTAGGAGGACAAAGAGCCCTCAATAGACAGTCCAAAAAGTAGATAGAGACAGGGACAGACCCTTGTTAAATGATAGTTCAAAAGTAGCAATAGACAAAAGAGGAACTGGGATTAGACAGTCAACGATCACCCAAGAAGTACTTGAAGTTGTTGATAACCTTAGCACAAAAGGATTTGTAGGAGCGCTCAACACCACGAGAGAGACTGGAGTAGGAGGGTCTGAACAGTGACAACCAGGTCATTGTTTGAAGAGCTGACTCCACTTTTGAGAGAGTCAACTTGTTGAATCAACTTGTTGACTGTTGCAATACCTTTTTGTTTTATGCCAGTCATAGAAATTCGCAACTTACCAACGTTAGTGCTAGTTTCCTTTTGGAGACGAAATACCTTCTAAAACGTATCATGAAGAGTCTCCAACCTGCGTTCTACTGCCAAAAGACGAGTTTTGAGTTCAACATTATCCTGCATAAGGAGGGTAGCCGACTTTGCAGAAATCTTTGTAGGCTTGACAACTTCAGCCCTTGCTTTAATAGAGTCCTTTTTTACCCATTTATTTTCCACCTACACGTATCCCATACTAGAGAAGGTACGAGAATCATAAGTAAAATTAATAACAACAAGTGTAAAAAAAGAGAGATCTATGAGACGATCCACCAGGATGCGTGAGATGAGTAACCCGTATGGCAGACTTGTAGATGTAATGGGGTCTTCAACGCTTTCCAACATATATTCTTTGAACCATAGTGCCCAGTTAATGCGGTATTTCCTGAGTAAGTAGTAAAGAACAAACACGTCTCGAGTAGAGATATTGCTCAAGGATCCTTTCCAGGGAATAAGAATAGTGGCTACTATATGAGCCAAAATACAGTGTTCAAAACAAAGAGACAGAGGCCCAAAATCAGAAAGATCAAAGTCTGGCTCAGCTACTACTCTCTTTACACCTTCCAGAGAGACTTCAAAATCGTCAGGACAGGTTCCATCCATGTAGGGGATCACACCAGAAAAGTTAGTTCCAAAACATCTTCAAACAGTAATTCATTAAGAATGATTCGATTTCCCATAACTAGGGTTTCTGCCTCACCACTGTTAGAGGAGATACGGAGATTTGTATGGAAGAGGCGAACAACTTCTTCAAAAAATTCAAGACCACAAAAGCTAAACAACAAAGAGAGTTTTTGCCCCTTGAGATACGAACTTACCTGACATTGTGAGTCTTTCAACTGACTGTAGTTGATGACGCGGCCAGGAATGATAGGTCGAGTTTTGAAGCTTTCATACCTGTTTTTCTATTCGATTCTCCAGAATCGTTGCATGTCATCAGGGGATAAGGATCCTGTTGCAGAAGGATGAGGTTTCTTTGGATTCTTCTTCTTGGAAGAGGAGGCTTTCCTTTTTACGGGTGAAGAGAGAGATCCAAGAAATTCATCAAATGAATCAGAAGACGGGGAGAGAACGCTAACTTTAGCAGAGCATGAAGAGTTTGTATTTTTGAGAGAAGCCATTGAGCGAGTTCTAGTCATAATGAGAGAAAAAGGGTTTTGAGAGAAGGTTCAAGGCAAAGAGAGGAGATAAATAGGGGGAAGGAAGAAGAAGAAAGGTTTTAAAAAAGGAAACAGAAAAGACGTCTGAAGGAAAGTGAAGAGATAGAGGTGTATGGAGAAGCGGAAAGGGCGGTACAGTAATAATTACAAGCAGTAAGAGGGTAAAAAAAGGAAAAAACACGTTAACCAAAAAAAGTTAAATTATTAAACATGGATTTAATTTAAACAATTAATACCAAGGCAATTCCCGAGAAAAATAAATCTTTCTTCAAGTAAAGGTTTTGTAAAAATATCAGCTAATTGATTTGCTAAATCAACAAATTCTAGGGAAAAATCTCCATTTACAACATGATCTCTAATGAAATGATGCTTAATATCAATATTCTTAGCTTTAGAATGATGCACAATATATTTAGAAAGACTAATGGCATTGGTATTATCGCAAAAAATAGGAACAACTTCATAAACAAGATCATAATCAAGTAATTGATGCATTATCCATAATAATTGAGTACCACAACTTCCCACTGCTAGATATTCAGATGCAGTGGTGGAGAGAGCAATCGAGGTCTGTTTTTTGCTGTGCCAGGATATTAGCGACTACCCCAACAATTTACAAGTTCCATTGGTACTTTTGCGATCATTGTTATCACCTGCAAAGTCAGCATCTGAGTACCCATTAACTCAAAATGAGAAGAGTGAGGATACCATAACCCTAGTTCACTAGTTCTAATCAAATAACGAATAATTCGCTTCACTACAGTGAGGTGTGATTCCTTTGGAGAAGATTGAAAACGAGCGCATTTGAAAATACTGAACATTATATCCGGTCGACTTGCAGTGAGATAGAGTAGTGATCCAACCATTCCACGATACATTTTTTCATCCACATTTTTTCCTGGTGCATCTGTTTCGAGGCAGGTGGATGGACTCATGGGAGTACCAAACATTTTTCCTTTTTCTAAATCAAAATTTTTTATGAGTTCCTCTGTATACTTAGTTTGACTGATAAATGTTCCATCAATCGACTTCTTGATTTGTAATCCAAGGAAAAATGTGAGTTCTCCCATTAGACTCATTTCAAATTTGCCCTTCATAAGACTTGCAAAATTCTCACACAGAGAGGGGTTAGAACTTCATAAAATAATATCATCAATATATATTTGAACAATGAGAATGTATGCACTAGATCTTTGTATAAAAAGCGTTGTATCAATTTTCCCCCGTTTAAAATTATTTTGATGTAGGAAGTTACTAAATCTCTCATACCAAGCCTTTGGAGCTTGTTTAAGACCGTATAAAGCTTTAGATAATTTGTAAACATGATCAGGACAAGAGGGATTTTCAAAACTAGGGGTTTGTTTGACAAAAACTTCTTCTTTTATGAAACCATTTAAGAAATCACTTTTTACATCCATTTGAAAAAGTTTGAATTCTTTAAAAGATGCATATGCGAGAAGGATGCGAATGGATTCTAACCTTGCGACTGGAGAAAAAGTTTCATCGTAATCAATACCTTCCCGTTGAGAGTATCCTTGAGCTACTAACCTTGCTTTGTTGTGAATAACTTTTCCTTCTTCATTTAGCTTAATTCGAAAGACCTATTTTGTTCCAATTATTGAACAGTTCTTTGGTCTTTCAGTAAGGGTCCATTCTTGGTTTCTTTCAAACTGATCAAGTTCTTCTTTCATTGCCTGTATCCATGAATCATCTTCTATAGCTTCATTAATTCGTTTGGGTTCCATTTGAGATACAAGAGCAACATAAGCTTGTTTTCGGAGGGAAGACCTTGTTTGAATTTTTTCATCAGGTTTTCCTAAAAAAATTCAGGATAGCTGGCATTGTGTCTCCATTTTCTAGGGATGTTGGCTTTGTCGACTGGAGTAGTCGACTCTATCTTTGCAGTAGCTGACTCATCAGTGTTAGATTCAATGATGACTTTCGAGATATCTTTAGTTGGTTTGAATGACATAGTTTCATCATCACTAGCTTCAATTTCCTGTACTCTTGGATTAGTGTCATCAAATACCACATGAACAGATTCTTCGACACTTCAAGTTCTTTTGTTAAAGACTCGAAAAGCTCTGCTAAGAGGTGCATAGCCCTAGAAAATACCTTTGTCGCTTCTTGGGTCAAACTTACCAAGATTATTCTTACCATTATAATGGATGAAACAATTACAGCCAAACAGATGAAAGTAGCTAATGTTTGATTTCTTTCATCTCCAGAGTTTATAAGGAGTCTTCTTCAGTATGGGTATGATAAGACACCTGTTGACAATGTGACAGGCAGTACTTACAGCTTCTGCCCAAAAATGATCAGGGAGATTTCGATCTAGCAGCATGGTTCTTGCTGTGTCCTGTAATGAACGATTTTTCCTTTCTACCACTCTATTTTGCTGAGGTTATCTGGGTGAAGAGAAATTTTGAGTGAAACCATTTTTTGCACAGAAATATTCAAAGGCTTTGTTCTCAAATTCACCACCATGATCACTGTGGATAGTCGTAATGAAGTAACCTGCCTCTCTTTGAACTTTTCTACAAAATACTTCAAAGTTAATAAAAGCTTCATTTTTATGAGTGAGAAAGATTACCCATGTAAACCTTGAGAAGTCATCAATAATTACAAAAGCATATTTTTTACCTCCAATGCTGGCAGTTCGAGTAGGACCAAAAAGATCCATATGAAGAAGCTGAAGGGGTTTAGAGGTACTTACAATATCCTTTCCTTTAAAGGATAAGCAAGTTTGCTTACCCAGTTGACAAGCATCACAAATATGATTTTTCTCAAAAATTAATTTTGGTAAACCAATGACTAATTCAAGTTTAGATAGCTTCTCAAGAGCATGCATGCTTGTGTGTCCAAGCTTTTGATGCCATAACCAAGGATCACTTGTGACTGCAGTAAGACAAGTAAGAGAAGGGAAATCAACATTATTTAAAACATATATATTGTTTACTCGATCTCCGATGAGAGTAAGCTTTTTTTAGGATGTTTGATGATGGAGCTTGTTATGTTGAAAGTGACTTGAAATCCGACATCACATAGTTGACTAATGCTGAGAAGGTTGTGATTGAGTCCTTCAACCAAATACACTTCAACTAAATCACATGATGAGCTGAGAGTTATGGTTCCTACTCCTGTTACTTCCTTTAGCATCGTCCCCAAATCTCACATAACCTCCATCAATATTTTTTACACTTTTTAAAGTTTCTTTCTTTCCGCACATGTGTCTGAAGCATCCACTATTAAGTACCCACATCCCTTTTTGTAGGTTTTCTTAGATTGATCCTGCAAAACAAAAGGATTAGTTTCTTTTCGGTACCCAAGAATTTTTGGATCCTTGATGATTAGTAACTTTTGGTCTCCAAATCCACTTTCCAGAAGAATATTTTCTATAGTTAAAAGATTTGTGACCAAGATCACCACAAGTATAACAAGTAATTTTAATAGAAGTTTCAGCAGAGTGAGAATTAGATATAGATCTATTGGATCTGTTGGAACTATGATTAGGAGACCTTCTCCTGTTGAAAATAGTTCTGTTAGATCTGATAGAACTATGACTAGGAGATTTCCTGATACTGTTCAGCTGCATTTTTACTTCCTTCAGTTCTTCTGTTGGTAAGTCGACGTCAATCTAACTTGCTTCAAGAAGAATCTGCCAATCTTTCTTTTCTTGAGCAATCTTATTGTACTCAACAATAACTTTCTGTAATTCATCAGTAACCATGTCCAAAGATTTCTGTAAGTCATTAAAATTAGGACAGTTCAAAGATCTTACCTCACTTGTTTCACCTAGTACCATGAAGCATATGTTGGCAGTTTCATCAGGATCATCATCGGATATTTCTCCTTGATCCCAGGCTCCGAGACTTTTTCGATCTTCATTTCTTTGATTGTTTCTCCTTCTCCGTTCTGGGCAGTTTTGTTTGATATGTCCTGGTTTTCCACAGTAGTAGCAACGATCATCATTTCTTTTGAATTCATTGTTCTTAAATTCCTATTGGGGTCTGTTTCTTCTTTGTCTAAGCATTTGTCTCACTCCTCAATTTATGAAAGCCATTCCTTCGTCTTGATATTCATCAAATTCCTCTCCGAATTCAGATGTCTCAGTTGTAAAGGCCAAAGTTTTATTTTTATCATCTTTGTTGTACCTGTTAATATGGTTTTGTGCATAAGCCATCAGGTTGCCTCGAAGTTCATCGTACGTCATTTTCTGCAGATCTCCATCTTTAAGAATAGTAGCTTTAGTTTCCCAAGCTTTGGGAAGACTTCTGACGAGTTTTCTAACTTGTAATCGATTTGAGTACACCATTCCAAGAGATTTTAGTTTGCAGGCGATTTTGCTAAATCTCGAGAACATGTGTTCTAATTTTTCATTTTCGGATATTTTGAATAGTTCATAATCATTGACTAGTGAACTGATCTGAGCTTCCTTTACCTTGGTGGTTCCTTCATAAGTTACTTCTAGTTTGTCCCATATTTTTTTTGCAGTTTCACATGTTGATATCTTGTCATATTCAGCTCCACTCATTGCACAGTATAACAAACTTATATCTCTAGGATTAGTTTGAATTACCTCTTGTTGATCCTTTGTGATATCGAAGGATTCGTGCTCAAATGGATTCTCAGTGCCATCTTTTTCCATCAGTCTAGGAATAGGCTTTTGACCCTTCTTGATCACAATCCATGCTTGATGGTCATTTGAAGAACAAAGATTTTGAATCTATCTTTCTAGTGGGAGTAATTTTGGACGTTGAAATATGGTGGTCGAGTTGAGGAATGTCCATCTTGAAGTAGAGCACCAGGAATATAATAGTGTGCCATTGGATCTTTGCTCACGTGTGGTAAAATACTTTACTAGTGAGACCTGCTCTTATACCAATTGAAAGTCAAGAGGGAGGGGGGTGAATTAAAAAATCCTTGAGTCGAATTCTTTGATAGACCAGTTGACTCACCTGCAGGTTAGTATCACAGAATAAAATATAAGTACAGAAAGTAAATTGATACAAGATATTTTATACTGGTTCGGAACACTGGTGTGGTGCCTACGTCTAGTTCCCTTGGGTTTCAGGGGTTTCCTTAAGAGCATCTGAGAACTTGAGGTATTACACTGTACGATGGCTAAGTTCCCTGTCTGATATGCAAACCATATCTTTTATTTCGACACAACCTCTACCTGTAAAAACCTAAAATCAAATCTTTCTTTTTCTTTACTTTTTTCAGTTGTATACTCTCAAGAATACAATGCTTTTATGAAAGATAATAGAAGACAATCGTACAAGTTCAAGTGAAGTGTGTACTTCATAACTAAGAGTAACAGAGGTTTATATAGGGGAGGACTGCATAACTGCTTGCTCTGGTAAGGAATGAACCCAAGGGAGTTTTATCTCAATCAAGGATATTGAGGGATTCCTTGATTGAGGGGATCTGCTGATTCATGTCCATATTAGATATGTGCATGAGCAGATTTTCCTTGCTTGAGAGATCTTCTCGAATTCTGATTTGATCTGAATCTCCTTTCTTGTCTTGATGGCTTCCTTAAATCTTGGCTGGATTGCAGATGATATATATTCCTTTCTTCTTGAAATGATCTTCTCAGATCAAGACTAGACTTGGATCTCTTAATGGTCTTAAATCTTGGCTGGATTACAGATGATATTTATTCCTTCATTCTTGAAATGATCTTCTCAGATCACGGCTAGACTTGGATCTCTTAATGGTCTCCTTGATTCTTGGCTAGACTGCATATGTTTGTACTTGCTGAGCTGTTAGACAATATCTCGTATCTGACATGTTATCCCTTATAATTGTGGCTTTCCTATCTATTTTTAGATATCTGTTTGGTCATGCTTGACTTGCTTTTCTTTTTGATTTCCTTTCCTGTGAAGAGTATAGATAATTGTTAGGAGTCGTTTATCAAAATATGCTGGACTTATGAAGTTAACACTATAGTCGGCCAAGTTAAAATACTTTTTAAGTAAAAATTAATTCAATTGTTTGACTATTATAAACGGGTAAAGTAATACTATATGGGTTCTAATAAATAGTGACGGATAAAGTAATATCATATAGGTTTTAATAATTAATTCACTCACTATCGTCTCTCTCACTACTGTACGTCTCTCTAACAAGTACTTTCACTGAGGAAGGAAGGAAGTACAAATCTTTTCAATTTGATATCGTCTGAGCTTTTAAATCATTTGAAAAAGGTAATGTAAACACTCTCCCTCTTTAGGATTTCAATTTGGTTGAGGTAAACTCTCCCCCTCTTTAGGATTTCAATTTGGTTGAGGTATTGTAAACTCTCCCCCTCGTTTCAATTTTGTTGAGGTAATGTATATTAATTATTGTTGCCTCGGTATTTCTCACTTTCTATGATTTGATAATTCTAACTTAAGGTTATGCTTTCTTGAGTTTAATTTTGCCCTAGGTTTTTTTGAATTAGAAAATTGTTTCAAAAATGCATTTATTAGTTGTAAAATATGAAAGTTTTCCTAATTATTAGGTATTTTCTTGTGTTGTTGTTGCTCTTTGTTGTTATTACTGTGATAGTTGTGCTAGTTGACTTTTATTCTCATGTATCAATTCTAAGTTTGTAATCAAATAATTAGATTAGATCTTGTGAACAAATACTACAGTTTATTAAGATGAGTCGACATCTCTTTAAATTATCAATAACCTTACCTGTAAATGCTCTAAGTGATCTATTCACATAACCATTTGAAACTACTTGTCTCTTATGACATTAAAGTAGCTAGTACATCTTCACGACACTAAACATAACATATTGCACTAGTTGGCTTTGTACCGTGGTTCGAATGTAACTGGTTTCTCACTTCTTTGTTTGTGCCTTAAAGTTTTACTTATTGTGTGTCAAGTTTACTTTCTAACATTGGCTTGGACTTGAGAAGTGAAGTGTGAGTTTTTTATGAGTACTTTTTGGTGGTTGTCTAATAATACAAGTTTATGTTTTAGCCGGTGAAAGGAAAACATAAATGGATTTGTTATTGTCAATTACACCAAGCTAGTAATGGAGCGACTAATACATTAGATTTGAGGCCTGAGTAGTGGGGTAACACCTTTAGCTGCTCGCTATTCTAAAGAAGAAGAAGAAGAAAAAAAATACCGAAAATTTCCTCTTAACAAGGAAGAGTATTGCACATTTAGTTGGTTACTGGCTATTGAAATCACTTAAAGGTGGTTTTATGTGCATCCAATTTTGTGCTTCCTAGCAGGCCTTCTTGGATAAGATTGATCTGACCATGAGCTTGCTAGTATTGGAAAGTGCAATGTAATTAGGATACACAACTTTTAGATTAGTTTTTGAGCAAGCACTGGACATATATTTTGGAAGTGTAGCAAGTTTAATATAGTGTTCAATTATAACAAGATGGACTATTGCACATTCAGTTGGTTACTTGCTGTAGATATCTTTTGATAGAAGGCTTTCTAGGCATCCACTTTTGTGCTTCTTAGCAGGTCCTTCTTGGATAGGATTGATCGAACCATTAGCTTTCTAGTATTGGAAAGTGTAATGTAATAAAGATATACAATTTTTAGATCAGTTTTTATGGAAATACTGGACAAATACTTCAGAAGTGTAGCAAGTTTAATATAATATTTAATTATAACAAGGTGGAGTATTGCACATTTAGTTTGTTACTTGCTATAAATATCATTTTATAGAAGACTTTCTAGGCATCCAATATTGTGCTTCTCAGCAGGGCCTACTTGGATAGGATTGATCTGACCATTAGTTTGCTAGAATTGGAGAGTGTAATGTTATTAGGATACACAATTTTTAGATCAGTTTTGTGGAAACACAAGACAAATGTTTCAGTATTGTATAGTAAGTTTAATATAGTATTAAATTATAACAAGGTAGAGTATTGCACATTTAGTTTGTTACATGCTACTGAAATCACTTAAAGGTGGTTTTATGTGCGTTCAGTTTTGTGCTTCTTAGCAGGGCCTGCTTGGAAAAGATTGATCTGACCATGAGCTTGCTAGTATTGGAAAGTGCAATGTAATTAGGATACGCAAGTTTTAGATCTGTTTTTGTGGAAACTCTGGATAAATGCTTCAGAAGTGTAGCCAGTTTAATATAGTGTTCAATTATAACAAGATGGAGTATTGCACATTTAGTTGATTACTTGCTGTAGATATCATTTCATAGAAGGCTTTCTAGGCGTCCAATTTTGTGCTTCTCAGCAGGTCCTGCATGGATAGGATTGATCTGACCATTAGCTTGCTAGTATTGGAGAGTGCAATGTAATTAGAATACACAATTTACTGAACAAATACTTCAGAAGTGTAGCAAGTTTAATATAGTATTAAATTATAACAAGGTATAGTATTAAATTATAACAAGGTGTAGTATTGCACATTTTGTTGGTTACTTGCTGTAGATATCATTTTATAGAAGGCTTTCTAGGCATCCAATTTAGTGCTTGTCAGTAGGGCCTACTTGGATAGGATTAATCTTACCATTAGCTTGCTAGTATTGGATAGTGCAATGTAATTGGGATACACAATATTTAGATCATTTTTTGTGGAAACACTGGACAAATGCTTCAAAAATTTAGCAAGTTTAATATAGTATTTAACAATAACAAGGTAGAGTATTGACTTTCTCTACGATAAAAAGAACTCCTCCTTAGCATCACTGGTGGGAAGAAAAAGAACCCCTATATTCTCCTCCTCATCTCTACTAACACAGATCACTGGGAGTTTTAAACTTCTCTTCTTGACTCCTCCCCTTTCGTATTATTTTTAAATCGGTTCATTTTTTTTTTGGTTCTGAATATTACTGTTCAAATTGTGTGATCATGACGGCTGATTTTAGCATCTTGGCTCTTTCTCATCTCTTTTTAATTGATAATCTTTAACTGGTTAGTATTTTATCATGGCAATTTAAAATTCCTATATAGTTTATTGTAGTTAGATTTATTATATTAGTATCAAAATAGTTGTATTGCTCGCTCGAATGCCTTATACATTCTGTGGAAAGTGAGCAGGAATAGCTAAAAATATTGAGAAAGCTTTAAAAATGAATTCTGTAAAAATTTTGTCGTCCAAATCCTTGTAGCTAGCAATGTTGAGAAAGATTCATCTCAATAGTGATGAAGTAGTACTATGAGCTTTTGAATTTTGACAATCTGGAAATTACTGTCTATTTGATTATACCCTCTAAAATTTGTGATATTTACAAACAGAAGAGAGGAGGAGCTTTTGAATTTTGACTTGAGGGAAGAAGAGGAAAGAAGTATAAGAAAAATATGGCAAGAACTCATGTGACTCTCCAAGTGCTAACAATAATGAATTAGAACAACAAAGAGAAATTTGTTGATATGAGAAATAGCTTGTAAGTATTACTATATGACTTACCAGGTTCAGAAATATAACCACAAGTGGAAGAAGATAGATGTCAATCAAGAAGCTTTATTGCTTGTTATTACTATTTTTTCTAATAGTTGTTCCTGCTTTCATTACTATTTAATCGTGTAGCACCACCTCATTAACTTGTATTTTTTCTCTGCCATTTGATATGGTCATTTTTTATTGCTTTGAAAGAAAATGAGTAGTCAATGAAGTTATCAAAGCGAAACAAAATGATTTGTCATGTTTGTTTTTTAACATTGGTTTGGATTTGAGAAATGTAAAACTTGTGAGAACAATAGAGGTAAGAGAATACTCTAGAAGCAGAGAATGTATGTATATACGTTGTGATGAGAATGGTATATAAGAGAGAGTGAATAGTGGGGAGGAGAGTAGTTAATAGTGAATTAGCAGGAGGAATACAATGGTGACAGATTAAGGCAGACCAGAAGCAAGAGATAGAGAAAGTTTGGGTTAATTTGTTTGTAGGTATCAGCTCCACCACTCCTTAGTTAGGACATACGTACTATATATATATAAATTTATTAAGTGTAAATCTTCATTGCATTTTTACTTTTTTTGACTATAACATATCTATTTCGGTAAATGGGTTGAGCTTTGAAAATTGAATTCAGCAAGTTCCATTTCCTTTTTCCTTTTTCCTTTTTCCACTTTGGCATTTTTACGATAAATAATTGGATTGAACTTTAGCAAGTTCCATTTCCTTTTTCCACTTTGTCATTTTTCTCATTCTATTTGTTTTTTCTTCAATCAACAAATTAGAGTCTAATTTAATGTATGCTTAATTTTCTCTACAAAACTGGATTGCTACTCAATTTTCTCGACCACTCTGCAAGCGTCTCCTCTATACTCTAGATTATATATCTCTTTTCACAACCGGTGAGTTCAAACCTTAAGCTTTTCTATTTTCATTTATGAAGTACTGATTAAGCTTATACATAGTCTATATTTTGTCATCTAGTCCCCTCTCTTTACTTAACTATCAAGATTATGTCTTGAAAAGGGCTATAATATGTGATTTCTCGTATTTTCTTAAACAAGTTTATGTCAAATATGAACAATTATGTAGCTGAACTGTTTCTAGTTTGTTTAGATAAATTCTCAACTTTTATATTTGTGTAGATTGAATTTGAAAATCGTATCCTAATCGTGCAAGATTGAGGGTGGAATTTCAAAATGGGGTTAAAGAGTTTATTGCAAAGGCGAAAACTAGAAATGATTTTCTTATAGAAGGCACAATTAGGTGTCCTTGTGCCAAATAAAAGTGTATGAAGTTATTAAAACCAGATAGAGTTGAATTTCATATTTTGAAGAAGGAATATATGGATAATTATTATGTGTGGACAGTTCATGGAGAGAATGACGCCAACGTAGCTAATGTTGATTTTCAGAATGTGTTTGATAGTGTGGATAATCCTATAGAGAATAATAATGTTGAAAATTCTCGATTAAATGAAATGTTGAGGGATGCTTTTGGGATGTTCCCAGGGGTTCAATAAGAACCAAATGATGAGGATAAACGCTTCTATGAACAGTTAACTGAAGTTAGTCGACCATTATATGAAGGTTCAATGCATTCTAAATTGTCTGTTGCTGTTAGATTGCTAAGTATAAAGTCAGATTATTCAATTTCTCAAGCGGGGATGGATTATATCATTGAACTTATGAATGAGCTTAATCCGAGTAAAATTGGACTTACCTAAAGATTTATACACGGCAAAGAAGATGGTTTCTAAGTTAGGACTTTCATCAGAAAGGATTGACAGTTGTGAAAAAAGGTTGCATGTTATTCTATAAAGATGATGCATCTTTAGAAAATGGCAAATTTTGTAATTAAGCTCATTATAAGGAACTCACAAATGTCAAAAGGAACAAGGTTCTAGTGAAGGAAATGCATTACTTACCCCTTATACCTAGGTAAAAGAGGTTATATGCATCAATGAGCTCAGCTCCTCATATGAGATGACATTATGAACATAGAAAGTCACATGCTGTTCTATGTCCTCCATCAGATGGAGAAGCATGGAAGCATTTTGATAGAGTGTTTCCTGACTTTGCTAGTGAACCTGGAAATATCAGGTTGGGATTATGTTCTGATGGATTCACTCTATTTGCAGCCTCTGCGACACTATATTCATGTTGGCCAGTATTTGTTTCGCATATAATCTTCCCCTTCTAGTTATATATGACAAGTCCATATTTGTTCCTAACTTACATTATTCCAGGTCCACACAATCGAAAAAATTTGATTGACATATACATCCAACCTTTGATCGATGAAATAAAATTGTTGTGGAATCAAGGTGTGGAAACATATGATGTATTCCATAAACAAAACTTCATATTCAGTGCTACTTTGATGTGGACTATAAATAATTTTCCTGCTTATGGATTGTTATCTCGGTGGTCAATTGATGGTAAGTTAGGTTGCCCATGTTATATGGAAGACACAAATGCATTCAGATTAAAACATGGAGGTAAGAACTCACGGTTCAATTGTCACCATTGATTCTTACAAACGGATCATGAATTAGGAGAAATACTAGTGTATTTATGAAGAACCAAACTTATTTTGAAGAGCCAACTACAACTTTATTGTCTGAAGAAATGTGGCATAGAGTTAAGGATTTACCTAAGGTAACAGATTCTCCACAATCTAAGATACCTAGTTATGATGTTACACATAATTGGAAAAAGTAGAGCATATTTTGGGAGTTACCTTATTGGAAGCATAACCTTCTTCGCCATAATTTGGATGTCATGCATATAGAAAAAAACTTTATTGACAACATATATAATACTGTGATGGATAGCAATAAAAAGACAAAAGATAAATTGAAGGTTAGGATGGACTTAAAAGAATATTTCAAGCGAAGTGAGTTGTACTTGACCTACCTTAACAACAAAATTTAGAAGACCAAGGTTAGTTACACATTCACTTTGGATGAGAAGAGAGAGATTTGTGATTAGGTCAAGAATTTGAAGATACATGATGGATATGCTTCAAACTTATCTATATGTATCGATATGAAAGAAGAAAAGTTGATCTCTATGAAAAGCCATGATTGTCACATTTTCATGGAATCTTTGATGCCTATTGCATTCAAGTCCTTGCATGATAGAATATTCAAACCGATCACAGAAATAAGCCTTTTTTTCAAAGAGTTATGTTCGAGCATATTGAGGGTGGAGAACCTAAATTACATGGAGAGTAACATTTTCCTAGATTTAAACAAGTTGGAAAAATAATTACCTCCTGGCTTTTTCAATGTAATGGAACATCTCCCAATTCATCTTGTGCAAGAGGCACTACTTGGAGGTCCAATTCAAGGTAGATTGATGTATCCATTTAAGAGGTGAGGACTTTTAATTATTTTTCTTTTGTGCTTTAATTTAAAAAAATCATTTAAAGGTCATACATTACAGGATTATTGGCAAAAGTAAAAGGACCATAAGAATAGATGGAGAATAGATGGAGCGATGCATGAAGCATATCTGGCAATAGAAACTTCTTTTTTTGATTCATATTATTTTGAAAATGATATGCCATGTTTGAGATTTAGACCCAATCGACATGACGATGAAGGAATTATCAATCCTTTGGCACCACCCTTTTCCATATTCAATCATCCTGGAAAACGAGGTCCAAAACATACTCCAAAGCGAAAGTTAACTAAGATGGAGCTAAAGTCAGTTACAACACATGTATTATTGAATTGTCCTGAGGTTATCACGACCCGAGCCTACACCTTGGACGTGACCAGCACTCGAGAACCATTGTCGGTCCCCAAGTGAACCTTCATCCTGGCTGACTACAAGTGGAAGACTAACTCAAGCATACAAAAGCTTAAAAATTGAATAAAAATAATATATTCAACTCGCCATAAAATAGGTAACTTAAGTCTTTAAAACATTTTAAAAAATAAATGAACAGACTTCTGAAACTCTATTGTCTATCTATGAAGCCTCTAACTGACAAGGATGGAAGTCGGGACAAGAACCGCGACATCCTAACAACTGATAGAACTTAAAGTACAAGTTGAACCCTCCGGAAGCAAGGAGGCTCACAATAGCTAACTCGGACTGCATGCGGTATCAATGAAGCACCTGTTGATGATCCTGAGTACCTGTATCTGCATCATGAAATGATGTAGGTCAAATGGCTCAGTACGTGGAATGTACGAGCATGTACGGGGAATTCTAAAGCATAAACATAAGCTTGAACTGGTGGAATAGAAACATACTGACCTCTTCTCAACTCACTCAACTCAACTCAAAGAAACATAGTTCAATTCAACTCAGAGAAAATAGGGCTCAACTCAATGATAATATATTCAACTCAGTGAAATAAGGCTCGACTCAATAATAAGATACTCGACTCTGGATACTCAACTCAATATAAAGCAATAATACATATGCAATATAGAAAGCTTTTAAAACAGTATAAAGTAACTAAATGTATTGAAAAATGCAATAGTAACTCAGTTTGTGTGCAAGGATACAAGATAAAATCTTCTTGTATATGAAAATCCAAAGTAAACTATGTGTATATAAAAATATAAAATATCTCTGTGGGAGTTTCTCTAACCGACAACCATCATTATGAGCTATGTTATGATACAACGTCTTGCCTCACACTGCCAGGGCCGTCCTATACTTTGCCGGGGTATAGAACCTACTCACTAAGTGGATCCACTAGTCTATGCTAAGAGAATTAAGGAATCATCTAAAAAGTATGACTCTTTTCTACCCATGCTGAATACACGGTTTATGCAGACTTTGAATTATCTGAACTCAAACTCATCTCCATATCGGTGCTCAATACTACTTTATAAATGTAACTAGCTCATATGTTTAAAAAATTGATTTTTTCTGTAGTTTGAGGTTATTACTCAAAATCTTTCTCTAAAAAGAGATATTACTCAAACTGCTCAAAACACTTTTGGAAATCTCAATTTCCTTCTCTTTAAAATGTGAAAACATTTACTCTTGGGAATACTTAGTTCCCATATATCATTTTAAAGAAAACGAACTCGACTCTACTCTTTCTCAACTCAAGTGCTCAAGTCTTAAAACAATTTTAGAAAAAATTGTAAAAGACTTCTTAGAATAAAGTTCATGCCGAATTATGGACGTGAACGACTCAATTCAAAGTTTTCAATAACCATAACTAGAACTCAATACTCGAGACTCAACAACTCAGAACTCAAGAACTTTAATGGTAATACTCGTTTAAAGAATACTCGACTCAGAGGTTTATGCGGAATTATGGGCATTTAAACTCAAGGACTCAAAGATACTTCTCATCTCCAGAATGCTCAACTTATAGGTTTCATGCAGAATTATGGGCATGAACTACTCAATTCAAGGACTTCATGGGTAACATGTAATAGTCCCATGATTAGGAATATAAACTCAAAAGGGTTAGGAACTCATTACTCAAGACTTAGGACTTGAAGATACTACTCCTCTCAAAGATGCTCAATTTATGAAGTTCATGCAGAATTTATGGTCATGAACGACTCGATTCGAGGGTCTAAATAACAATATGGAACTCATGTATACAAATCTTCTCATTCTCATACTTACTTCCTCAAAACATAGTTCAAATCGATAGTTGATCTCAAAGGATTGACAATTGGACTCAAAGACTTTCTTGAACTCTACTCTTAACTCTCTCTTGAATTTGAATTATGAATTCAAGAAATATGGTTCGTGATATGAAGTATCTCGTGATGACAAAGTAGACTCATGAATAAATTCTCCTCATTCCCATACTCACTTGCTCGAGTCTTGAAACAAGTTGTTAGAAATTGTAGAAGACTCCTCAAAAAGACTCAAAGGGACTTTCTCGAAAATGTTTGAAAGAACTCTCAAGACTTAATTCTTAGCTCTACCTTGAATTTAAATTATGAATTAAAGGTTATTATTTGTGGTAGGAAAGATATCATGATGATTAAAAGTGTTTTAGATAGTTAATCATGAAAAATTATTAAAAAACACTGTCTGGGGAGCAAGTCCACGATGCGGAGATGAATTATAATGTTTGGTCGAAATAATTTTTGAAACAATGGAGTCCACATTCTCTCCACGACGCGAAGAGAAATATTTCACATCTGAGGACAGGTCCGCGACGCGGACCTGGTCCTTATTTTCTACTCGATCTTTTCTTACTCATTTTTCGAACCTAATTTGCCTAGAATCGAATAGTTTCTTTTCCAATCACTTGGATTCGATTACTCAACATAATTACACTCTAATGTACTCAATACAGCCCTAAAAAAACTCACTTTCATCTCAAGAATTCATCAAAACCCCAACAATACAAGATTTAGAATGAAACTTCAAGAACACTTTTTAAGAACTTAAATCTTGCAATCTTTATGGACAAATTAGAATTTGAAAAATTGTGTTTACCATGTGGGTGAACGAACCCAACACTATGGAAACTTACATACCTCTTAGAGATCAAACCCATGGTGAAAATCAGCAACAAAACTCAAGAACCTCGACGAACGCCTTGATCCTTTCCTCTTTTCTCCTCTTTTCTCTTCTTTTCTCTTCTTGAACTCTCAACTAAAATCCTAAGCATATATTAGGATTATAAAACTGAACCTAATCAGATTAGACCCCTAAAACCTTACTAAAATTAATTAAATCTGATTAGGTAAGGAAAATACCAAAATACCCCTTATTATTTTCGGGTAACTTTCCTTATTTAGACAGCCCGAATTCAAACGGGCATATCTCCCTCATACGAGCTCAAAATTTAGCAAACTCGATGGAGTTGGAAATATAATTTGAAGACCTTTAATTTGATATCTTATGGGTCACCTAACTCATTCTATACTGAAGGTTATGGTCGATTGATGTTGACCCAAAACATAGAAGAACTTAGGAATGACTTCAATAAATTCTCTCTAGTTCTTTTTGGAACACAAGGTGCTACGTCTAGTGACCTTAACACTTAGGAAAAATTTAAATTCCTTGGTAAAAACTTACTCACTACGAAGGATGGTTCAAGTCTTAGCTCAAATTTTTTTCTGGCGTGTTACAACATCTCCCCCTTGGGATCATTCGTCCTCGAATGACGACTGGACTGGGTATGGAATGGGGTTAGTCTTACTAAGGTCTGAGTCTAATGGTATGCTCTTACTATATTCAAGCTTAATCCAAATCCTTAGGTTCGGGTTCTATACCTCTCTATAAGGAATCTCATCCCAAAACTATTACTCTTTACCACCACATTGGGCTCATATCAAGAACCACCTAATGTTTAACAACACCACATTCAAGCTTAGTACTTCTAACGACTCCATTACTAACAGGACCTCTCTGAAAAGATATCTCCCATACTCTCTGGAACTCATTACTATCTTATTCTCGAATACTTGACTTGATTTCTCATCTCGTCATCTCCCCCTTAGGTCTAAAACTGACACTTGGAAGCTATGGACCTATTCCATTATGATTAACTGGTCTACATCCTCTTTTACTCTAATACTCGGGAGAAGCTTATCTCATGACTAACGAACTCTCCATAAGCAGGTACTAAGACCTCTTTCTAATTACCTACCCTCTCGGTACACCTCGTAGTGTTATTTTTACTCTTGTGACTTAGACACACTTCACGACCCTTATCTAAAGGTTAGGATCTCTCACTGGTACTACTCATATTCATTGCATCAAACATTTCAATTTCTCACCTACTCTTATGTCAAGTCTACCAGATCAAATATCAAGACTAACATCATCACCCTCATGTTACTATTCTTTGGATCATGACACTCATCTCAAATTTAAGCTTAATGTTTATTACTAAACCTGAATATCAATATGATTGGTCGCCTGTTATACTATACCTCATTACTTAATCAGATCTACAACCTTCTGAACATCATGACCCTCTCAGACAAATCATAAGCCTAGCTTAGATCTATCACTTCATGAATACTCCTGCTCTTCTATTCAACACATACACATGGTCATTACCTACACAATGACACTTCATCACAAACTCTTTCCTAGCTACAACACACTTTACCTCCTACGATGGAATCTTCACAACTCATCACTTCTTAGTCTACCCATAAGGGAAAAATCCTCATCAACAACTTACTGGGTGCATGACTATAATAGCATAATCTGCCCCATCACTATCTCCCTTGCATAGATCTCTATACCTCTGCATACTTTCCTCTTACTCTGGGCACTTTCACTACTATTGCTCGTGATATTGTAACTAGTGCAACCTTTTCCGGTGAAAATACTACCCAAGCTCTAATCATACTTCTCATAAGGATCTCAGCTGAAGCAAGGCTTAAGGAAAATAGTACAACTCACTTTTAGCTCAAATGCACGATTCATATGAATATGGGTGCATTCCTTTGAAACTCAACACTTAACTTACTCATGGGCTTCTCTCAAGCCCTTTTGGAGTCTCATGACTTCCTCAAGATTTTCGCTAAGAACAACTCATCGACAAAGAACTGACTTTTCTGTTCAACCACCTCTAGTATGAGGGGTAGTCGAATGAATCTGAGAAATGCACGAGTATGAATAAATCTCAATGACTTAGCTCTATTGCACGATTAAGAGTATGAAAGAAGGGAAATTTTCTTAAATGTATGTAGTCCCTCATTTATAGAAGTGGGGCCATCACAACCATAAACAAGATCCTATTTACACGCCTTCATAGACACCCTAGGACACTTGAACTCTGTGCTCTGATACCAAGTTTGTCACAACCCAAGCCTACACCCTAGATGTGGCCGACACTTGAGAACAATTGTTGGTCCCCAAGCGAACCCTCATCTGGGCTGACTACAAGCGGAAGACTAACTCAAGCATACAAAATCTTTAAAACATTTAACAAAATAAATGAACAAACTTCTGAAACTCTATTATCTATCTATGAAGCCTCTAACTGACAAGGATGGAAGTCGGGACATGACCCACGACATCCTAACAGCTGATATAACTGAAAGTACAAGTGGAACCCTTCGGAAGCAAGAAAGCTCACCATAGCTAACTCGAACTGCATGCGGTATCAACGAAGCGCCTGTTGATGATCCTGAGTACTTGTATCTGCATCATGAAATGATGCAGGCCAAATGGCTCAGTACGTGGAATGTACGAGCATGTAAGGGTAATTCTAAAGCATAAACATAAGCTTGAACTGGTGGAATAGAAACATACTGACCTCTTCTCAACTCACTCAACTCAACTCAGCTCAAAGAAACATAGTTCAATTTAACTCAAAGAAAATAGGGCTCAACTTAATGATAAGATATTCAACTCTGTGAAATAAGGCTCGACTCAATAATAAGATACTCGACTCTGGGTACTCAACTCTATATAATCAACTTTGAATACTCAACTCAATATAAAGCAACAATATACAGATACGATGTATGGAAAGCTTTCAAAACAGTAGAAAGCAACTCAATGTATTAAAAAATGCAATAGTAACTCACTTTGTATGCAAGGATACAAGATAAAATCTGCTTGTATATGAAAATACAAAGTAAACTATGTGTATATAAGAATACAAAATATCTCTATAGGAGTTTCTCTAACCGACAACCATCACTTTGAGCTATGTTATGATACAACATCTTGCCTCACGCTGTGAGGGCCGTCCTATACTTTGCCGGGGTATAGAACCTACTCACTAAGTGGATCAACTAGTCTATGCTAAAAGCATTAAGGACTCATCTAAAAAGTATAACCCTTTTGTGCCCATGCTGGCTACACGGTTTATGGAAACTTTGAACTATCTGAACTCAAACTCGTCCCCATATCAATACTATTCCCAAAACGTAACTAGCTCATATGTTTAAAAACATAACTCTTTCTCTGGTTTGAGATTATTACTCAAAATCTTTCTCTAAAAAGAGATGTTACTCAAACTGCTCAAAACTCTTTTCGAAATCTGAGTTTCCTTATCTTTTAAATGTGAAAACATTTACTCTTGGGAATACTTAGTTCCCATATATCATTTTAAATAAAATGAACTCGACACTACTCTTTCTCAACTCAAGTGCTCAAGTCTTAAAACAATTTTAGAAAAATTGTAAAAGACTTCTCAGAATAAAGTTCATGCCGAATTATGGACGTGAACGACTCAATTCAAGATTTTCAATAACCATAACTAGAACTCAGTACTAGAGACTCAACAACTCAGAACTCAAGAACTTTAATGGTAATATTCGTTTCAAGAATGCTCGACTCAGAGGGTTCATGCAGAATTATGGGCATGAACTACTCAACTCAAGGACTCAAAGATACTTCTCTTCTCCAAACTGCTCGACTTATAGGGTTCATGCATAATTATGGGCATGAACTACTCAACTCAAGGACTTCATGGGTAACATGTAATAGTCCCATGATTAGGAATTTAATCTAGGAACTGATTACTCAAGATTTAGGACTTAAAGATACTACTCCTCTCAAAGATGCTCAATTTATGAAGTTCATGTGGAATTTATGGGCATGAACGACTCGATTCGAGGGTCTAAATAACAATATGGAACTCATGTATACAACTCTTCTCATTCTCATACTTACTTCCTCAAAACGTAGTTCAAATCAATAGTTGATCTCAAAGGATTCACAATTGGACTCAAAGACTTTCTTGAACTCTACTTTTAACTCTTTCTTGAATTTGAATTATAAATTCAAGAGTTATGGTTAATGATATGAAGGATCTCGTGATGTCAAAGTAGACTCATGAATACATTATCCTCATTCCCATACTCAGTTGATCGAGTCGTAAAACAAGTTGTTAGAAATTGTAGAAGACTCCTCAAAAAGACCTAAAAAGGAGTTTCTCGAAAATGTTCGAAAGAACTCTCAAGACTTAACTCTTAGCTCTACCTTGAATTTGAATTATGAATTCAAGGTTATGATTTGTGGCAGGAAAGATACCATGATGATTAAAAGTGTTTTAGATAGTTAATCATGAGAAACTGTTGAAAAACACTGTCTCGGGAGCAAGTCCGTGACGCGCAGATGAATTATAATGTTTGGTCGAAATAATTTTTGAATCAGTGGAGTCCGTGTTCTCTTCGCGACGTGGAGAGAAAAATTTCACATCTGAGGAACAGGTCTGCGTCGCGGACCTTGTCCTTATTTTCTGCTCGATCTTTTCTTACTCGTTTTTCGACCCTAATTCACCTAGAATCAAATGGTTTCCTTCCCAATCACTTGGATTCGATTACTCAACATAATTACACTCTAGTTTACTCAATACAACTCTTAAAACACTCACTTTCATCTCAAGAATTCATCAAAACCCCAACAAAATAAGATTTAGAACGAAACTTCAAGAACACTTTTCAAGAACTTAAATCTTGCAATATCTATGGATGAATTCAAATATGAAGAATCATGTTTGGCGTGTGGGTGAATGAACCCAACACTATGGAAACTTACATACCTCTTAGGCATCAAACCCATGGCGAAAATCTGCAACAAAACTCAAGAACCTCGACGAACGTCTTGGTCCTTTCCTCTTTTCTCCTCTTTTCTCTTCTGGAACTCTCAACTAAAATCCTAGGTGTATATTAGGATTATAAAACTGAACCTAATCAGATTAGACCCCTAAAACCTTACTAAAATGAATTAAATCTGATTGGATAAGGAAAAGACCAAAATACCCCTTACTAGCTGGGGCATCCGACACACAATTTGATCGACTAAGGTCCTGGTTTGTCGCTGATCTACAACCAACCTCTCAAGGATTACAGTAGGAATAGTGGTAAAAATACTTGGAGCCTGTGAGGCTGAAACTGGTGGCGGTGGTGCCTCTGTAGATGGCTGTGATGATTCCCCCTACTCTGGCCCTGTATCCGCATGTGGAATGTCGATTGGTACATGAGGAACCACTGCCAAAGAAGCTACAACTATGGTTTTCGCACCAAAGACATGGTTAGCGACATCTTTGATTTTGGATGCCTGGGTGAGTCTGAATGCCTCACTCTATCTATCTACTAGCCTATTTGGGGGGATGTTTGCTTGCCGACACAATTTCCCTATCAGACAGGGAAATGGAAGTCCAACTCTCTTATTTAGTACCCTGTCTCACATTTCTGTAGTGATGATCCGACCCATATTCACCGGGTAACCAGCCATGAGGCAAGCTACCAATGATGCAAGTGATGGAGACAGGGTATTATCATTACATGTAGGCCGCAACTGTGCACGGACAACAACCCACCATACCTTGGCTGGAAAAGAGAAACAGATAAAGAAGAAAATTCTCAAATTCCCACAAATGGTTTAAATAATCCACCTCAACCGTTTTTTTGTTTTGAAGAATTGGGAAGACAATGACTCTTTAGTAATGTGTACATGCAATCCTGTAACCCAAGCTGCATTCTCCCCCTCTGAAGCAATTTGCCTTGCAATCTAGTGCATGACCCGTTCTCTAGAACTCTGATCCTCCATTTCAGTTTCACTTTTCAGAGCATGATGTTTGCCTTCAAAGAGACCAACTGAAGGTGGTGTTGTGTATTCTGGACCATGCAGCATCCTGTTGATAGTAGACTCGGAGATATCCACGGATGTTCCCCGAACCATAATTGAGTTGAGTGGTCCCTAGGTACCTGCAATGTCTTTCTGCCCCCGTTTAGTGGTCTCAGTCTCCACGCCAAAGTTCATCAATGTGGCAGCATAAGAAGCATAAAACACTCTGGTCAGGTGGCTGGAAAATTTTCCAGGTGAGTTGGTCATCCATTCAAACTGATGCAGTTGAAATATCCTGTAAATATATGGGAATGCTTGGATATCCGCCACCACTACTCTAGGATTAGGCATGATTGGTCTAACCTTAAAGCCGCCCGACTTGTTCACAATGCCATTCTTGAAGAAATCTTCAGACCTATTCACAGTCCACATGGAGCGGAAACAGTCAATCAGTTGATGCCTCGCCACTGGATCGAACTCATAAAGGTGAACATATTGGACCATTGTATCATTGGTGGTGACATCAGCCTCCCCTTCTTCAGCACCTACCGCTTCCTGTGCTCCAATTTCAACTTCGGGTCCTCCTGCAGGTGGAGTTGTAGTTGCATTTTCCTGAGAGCCACTAGCAGACTCTCCACTATCTCCCGAACCACTATCAGACTAGCTACCCGATTCCTCGCCCCTTCCAGAACTACTACCTTCCTCTTCAGACTGGGAAGGAGTGTTCTGGAGAATGGCTCTCGCTGTATGGGATCTAGTAGTTCGAGGTGGTGGTCTTCAATGGTGGAATTTATCTGAACCTCAGAACTACTAGACTCCGTAGCGTTATCACCTTCCGATTGAGAAGAAGTAGGTGAGGAATGTGGGGCTGCGGACTTTCTTCGGGGAGCCATAGTGCCTGAAAAATACAAAAACAAATTAGTAATCAAAGCAGTAAAATGACACACTATCATGTACTCAGACTTACCCTGTGTAATTACAACGTGACGCCTTGCCTTAAGAATGCAGTCACCCAATCTATCATTGGGAAGGGCCAGAAAATTAAAATGCAAAACATAAATACCCAAGATGGGCCGTTGTGGGTACCACGGTCTGGGAAGGCCCTCGTGAACAAGAGTCAGAGTGGTGAAGTTGTGGGTCAATGTGCTGGAGTGGATCACGGATGGCTTCACGGTCTGTGGAGTGAACCACGGTCCGTGATGACCATCGTGAGCCTAATCAGTGTGACCTCTCTTTGCCAAGTGTGGTTCATAAGTGGTTTCACGCCCCGTGGTTGGCCCCACGGTCCATGAAGCCCATCATGGACTTACACTTAGCACTTTTCCAGTGATCCTTTCCTCCCAAAATAAACATATGCCCAATTTCAACAATTTTCATCACACAATCACATCATTACGATAAAACTTATCACATGGACACCCAAATCTACGAACACTTTACCAAGATCTACAAAAATACACTAAATCCCTAATACTATCATACTCACATGCCAACGATTACAATCCCTCAATTTCAACAATTTTATCGACAATATTCACTACGGCATACATGTTTCCACTCACTTTGGACTCAAATTAACACTAATGCCTTCCTTCAACATTAATTATTCACAAATTTATCATACCCATAACCCCCAACGACCAAATTCACACAATTTGAAACAACCCACAACAATCTAATATAGACAATGATAGTTCATCACATAATCATGGTAAATTTGAGCAAACTACGTACTTCTAACTTGCCTATTCATAAGATCAAAATTATAACAAGTTAAAGGAAGAACTTACTTCAAATTTGATCACAAACTTCGCCCAAAAAGAGAGAACTAAGACTGTCACTTCGATTTCTTGACACTAGCGCACTAGGCTTGGAATCGAGGATGAATATAGGGAGTTTTAGAGATTAGAAACTGTTTTAACCCTTTAGGAACCGTTATGGAGGAGAAAATAGGAAGAAAAGCTGACCCTTGGCGCTTAGGAAGTACATATACGTTTAATTTCAATTTTGTTTCACGCGCGGGTTGGGTCGGGCTACTAGAACTGCTGGGTTGCGGACGACGGACCGTGGAGTTACCCGTGAAGGGCACCACAGTCCGTAGAGGCATCCGTGAACATGACTTTGATAGGAAAAACTTACCTGAGGTTCACGAGAGGCTAGACAGTCCGTACAAAGTCTGACGGACCGTGAACCCTTCCGTGAACCAATTTCCAGTAGCTCCCATATGATGTATGTGCTTGTGACAGGCCACGAAGTTGCCCGTGAGGGGCACCACAGCCCGTGAGAATGCCCGTGAAGGGCTTCCTGCACCAGTTCTGTAATTCTTAGTTCAAGTTCTTCCTGCACACATCAACACCCAGTGACTCTATAAAAACAAATAAAAAAGATAAAATGTAAAGTACCTATTACAATTACAATCTTGGGTTGCCTCCCAAGCTGTGCATAATTTAACGTCGCGGCGTGACGCAGGTTACTTGATTACTCAGACTTCATCAAGCTTACATTCCTCCACTATTTTCACTTCTTCTGGAACACCCAAGTATGCCTTGATTCGCTGACCATTGGCCTTGAACCTCTCACCCTTGTCATTCTCAAGCTCAATTGCACCCGACTGGAATACGTGAGTTACCTTAAAAAACCCAGACCATTTGGATCTCAACTTCTAGGAAATAGACGAAGTCTGGAGTTGAAAAGCAACACCAACTCACCAGGATTCAAGGTATTTTTTTCAATATGCTTTTCATGATACAACTTCATACTTTCCTTATACAGTGCTGACCTCTCATAAGCTCTTAGATGGAACTCATCAATCTCATTGATCTAGTCTAGTCCCAATTTATTGTTTCACTCCAACTAAGGTTCAACTTCTTTAAAGCCTAGAGTGCCTTACGTTCAAGCTCAACCGGCAAATGAAATGCCTTTCCAAACACCAACTGATATGGGGACATACCAATGGGTGTCTTGAAAGCTGTCTGATATGCCCATAGAGCATCATCCAACTTTCTTGCCCAATCTGTCCGGTTGGCATTCACTCTCTTGGCCAAAATCACCTTGATTTCCCTATTTGATACTTCCACTTGGCCACTTGTCTGAGGGTGAAAGGGTGTTGCCACCTTGTGCTGCTTAAATCCATATTTAGCTAGAAGTGCACTGAATACTTTGTTGTAAAAATGGGACCCTTCATTGCTGATAATTGCTCTAGGTGTACCAAACTGTGAGAAAATGTTCTTCTTTAGAACCAGCGACACTTTTACCATCATTTTCAGGTAGAGCAACTGCCTCCACCCTTTTGGACTCATAGTCTACTGCCACAAGTATGTACTTTTGCCCATAGGAGCTCACAAATGGGCCCATGAAATCAAATCCCCACACATCAAACAACTCCACCTCTAGAGTAGGTGTCATTGGTAGTTCATAGAGACGAGAGATAGCTCCGTGCCGCTGGCATACATGACAACTCTTCACTATATACATTGTATCCTAATGAATTGTAGGCCAGTAGTACCCACTCTGAAGTACCTTGTGGGCTATCCGAGCACCTCCATGATGGACACCCATCGGAGATGAGTGGCAGGTTTCTAAGATATGTAGCATCTTAGCCTCAGGAATACATCGTCTAATGATGTTATCAGCACACACCCTGTACAAATAAGGATCATCCCAAAAGTACTTACCCACATCATGTAGAAACCTCTTTCTCTGCATAAATGTTAACCCTTTAGGCATCAAGTCACTGACAAGAAAGTTAGCAAAGTCAGCAAACCAAGGAATAAGATCAAGAGTTGCAGCTAATACCTGCTCATCTAGGAATGAATCATTGATATCTAACTCAAGTTCCTCTTTCTTTTCAGCATCCAACCTAGACAGGTGATCAGCCACCTGGTTTTCACAACATTTCCTATCCTTGACCTCAAAATCAAATTCCTGAAGCAACAGCACCCATCTAATTAATCTTGGCTTTGCATCTTTCTTTGCCATGAGATATCTAAGAGCTGCATGATCCGTGTGGACTATCACCCTAGTACCCAGCAAGTATGCCATGAATTTCTCAAAGGCATATACCACAGCCAGTACTTCCTGTTCAGTGACTGTGTATTTTCGCTGTGCTCCATTTAGTGACTTGCTAGCATAGTAGATCGGGTGGAACATTTTGTTACGCTTCTGCCCCAACACAAATCCTAAGGCAGTACCACTAGCATTGCATATTACCTCAAATGGTTCTGCCCAATCTGGGCCAATGATCACTGGGGAAGAAATCAGCTTCTCTTTCAGGAATTCAAAAGCTTTTAGGCATGCTTCATCAAAGGCAAATTTCACCTCTTTCTCCAAAAGCTTGCACAAGGGATGTGCAATTTTTGAGAAGTCCTTAATGAATCACCTATAAAAACCTGCATGTCCTAAAAAGCTTCGAATACCTTTCACATAGATAGGTGGAGGCAACTTTTCAATCACCTCAATCTTAGCTTTGTCTACCTCTAATCCCTTTCCCGACACCTTATGACCGAGGACTATACCTTCCTTGACCATGAAATAACACTTCTCCCAGTTCAGCACTAGATTGGCCTCCTCACATCTCTGTAAAGCCCTGCTAATATTGAACAAACAATCATCAAAAGTGTCACCTACCACAAAAAAGTCATCCATGAATACCTCCAGAGTGTCTTCTACCATGTCCGAGAAGATGGATATAATACACCTCTGGAAAGTTGCTGGTGCATTACATATTCAAAATGGCATGCGTTTGAACGCAAAGGTGCCATAAGGACATGTGAAAGTAGTCTTTTCCTGATCTTCAGGAGCAATTGATATATGATTGTAACCAGAGTATCCATCTAAGAAGCAATACAACCGTTTTCCAGCCAACCTGTCAAGCATCTAGTCCATGAATGACATTAGGAAGTGGTCCTTTAAGGTCCACTTGTTCAACTTCCTCATGAATGATTCTCCACACACTGCATCAGCAACATGTTTAGTAACATAATTCAATGATCTATAAAAAGCTTGTTTCAAATGTCTCTCAGTGAGACCTGGTTTGGGCACTTCTTCAGCTTTTGTCTAAACCTCCACCAGGTATCATGCATTGCTTCCCTTAGTAAATACTTATGAGAACTTATCTCATCCTTCATCTGCATCTCTTTTGACTCAGGATAGAATCGTTCTAGGAAAGCCTCCTTCAACTCAGTCCAGGTCCTGATTGAATCATATGGCATCTCATTCAGCCAGTTGGTTGCCTCCCCAATGAGAGACAATGGAAATAGTCTCAACCTCATAGCGGTCATGTTTTAGTGTTTGGCCATTTCTAGCGAAGTCTAAAGGACATATTCGTTGTCGATTTCGGGTTCTGATGGAAGATACTGCTGAGGTACCCAGGAACTTCCTGCGATTTGCATATCGCCACAAAGTTCATCAGATGCTGATTCGCCTCATCACCAGCTGCTCCCCTGAATATACCTTTCAAGTTCAACAATTGAATGACTGTGCTGGTGATTGTAAATTTCACACCTGGAGGTAGTGCAGGTAACACTATCGCTCCTGTGGCTCCAGATCCTTCCAAATCTAAGTCATCCTCTTCAAACACCATGTGAGCTAGTTGTTGTACCCGACCCCTTGGGGCTAATGGTTGTCTCTGGGGAGAAGCTAACTCATCAACTCCTATATTTTCCTCCACCCCCCTAGGTGGGTGGTTTACAGCATGTTGTTGAACACCTCTTGTAGTGGTTTCAGCCTCAAGTCCCAATCTTTGCCTCTGAGCCTCAAGTTCTTGCACATTCACCATCTTGCAGATAGTTTTCCGAAGTTCCAGATCGTAAGGAATCAATGGAGCTCCCTTACTCCTGGTATTTGGCATACACTATTGAAATCACCTGCAAGAGACACAGAAAAAGAACAAGACGTAAAATTAGGAAATATAACTACGATTTGAATAAATGCTAGTAAAATACTTCTGAATTGAAATTCCCCGGCAGCGGCGCCAAAATTTGATATGTCCAAACTTACACATCAATTAAGAAGTATAAACGGTCGAAGTCAATTTATAGAACTCAACGTGAGTTGAGGTAGATCCCAAAGAGAATTTCTTTACAAAAATGATTTCACTGTCGTGTTTACCCAAATGTTGTTATTATTTCCTAAAAGGGTAATTACAGAAAATAAATTGGGTTTGGTTATAAAGTTCCAGTAACCAATATTGATAAACAAAGTTCAGATTAACACTTAACTAAGTATTGATTCCAAAGTTGTATCAATAAATAAATGAAACCATGATTGTGTTTCCCATGACGTTACATCTAGTGTTTTTTCGTAAATGAGTTTCAAGAAATTCATCTTTGCAAAATACAGGCGAGTTAGATATACCTAACACTTCTCAGTCTAGTTAGATACCTTTCACTCAAGTCCTCTCGGTCCTAGAGTGTTAACAAGTTTTACTCTCGCTTATAATAGTGTTAAAGTTCTTTTCTCTCGAAGTCGAACTTTTACTCTATTTCATCAGATTAATTCAGCTTTTTCCTAACTATCACTTTACTCTCAAACAAATGACAGATACATGCTACTTCTAATGCGTGCACTCATCAGAATACATGAATAACAAAAACTGAATTACCTTCTACTCATTTTACGAATTCTCACTTAGATTTCCGTCATAGATCCCATAATCCCAGTTGTGGTGTTAAGCCACTCATGATTTCAACTACACAAACAGAGAATTGTAATGAAAACATGAAGAAAACTTACTTACAAAAGTATGCAAATTTGTTAAACACTTGATAATTGTTAAGGCGAAAATTCAACTCTGAAAATCGATTCGATGTTAATCGATAGAAACCCAAGTCAATATTCAAAACTAAGTCGTCTGTTCTAGATGAGATGAGATAAAAACAAAAAATGACCTAATTAATTCAAATAAAGTGTCTAAAAAGAGCCCTACTCGGAGTAGGACTGAACTGTCGCGCATCTTCACGAGTAGTAAGACGACCCGTCAAGGGCTTCACGGTCCGTGAAGCCCTCCGTGATCTTTACTTGGCACTTCTCAAAACTTAGTCCTTCAAGGCCTGCACACTGGAATCCTATCACGGACGTCACCACGATCCGTTACAATGACCACGGCTCGTGAAGCCATCCGTGGTCTTTACTTTGATCCACCAAAATTTAATTCCGCCAAGCATGTTCACTGGAATGTCTTCACGGCCAGCATCACGATCCGTCATAGGGATCACGATTCGTCAGGACCTCCGTGGTCTTTCTATAACATTGTCAACTTTCATCTGCTCGAGGCCTACATACTGGATAGTAACCACGAGCTCTTCCACGATTCGTCATGAGGGCCACGGTCCGTGAAAGGCACCGTGGTCTTCACTTGCACTTCAGTCATTATCAACTTCCTTTTTCTATTTTTCCACAGAAGTGAGAATCTGTCTAAACATTCAATAAACACATTAAATCTTACAACAATACACTCGACTCTAGTATTAATCCTTAGTTTTCAGGTATCAAATGTGCTAAGATCTCACGGCACATCAACAAACACAACCTCCTTCTGAGGTTGTTTGCACAACCCAACTAACATCTGATGATATTACTTCAATATGGAAAAATGTGGTAGGGGGTGTGAAGAAAGGCAGAGTTTACAGGCTTGGAGCACAGCCTTTCTCATGTCATCCATCACTGTTATTGTCTAGTGCTTCTACTTCTCAAACTTCAGAAGAAATGGAAGCAATGCAAAGAGAGATTTCAAAGCTAATAGAACGACTTCATACCTCTAAAGTTAACTATGCTAAAGTGAAGCTAAATCTGATGATAGCGAAGAATAGACTGACTCTGATAAAGAGTAGATTATGTTCTGGCTGTTTAGACATTTTCTACGAGTTTTAGACTTGTTTTACACTATTTACTTCCATTTTGAATAACAACTAAAAACATTTTAGACTTGATTTTGATGATGCTTGAACTTTAGATACATTGTGAATCTGTGAATCAAGTGGAATTTGAATGTTTAGGAATGTATTCGATGTTTGGTTTTATCATTACGTTGAATTCTTATGGATGGATTGTTGTGTAATTTAGCAGGTGGTGTACCAAAATAAACAACATTTTCTGTATTAAAAATATAGCTTTCTTATAGAATTTTTTTAGAAAATTAAAAATGCCGACTACAGTAGTCGGAAGATCAATAAATTATTATTTAACAAGTATTTCGACTACAGTAGTCGGTAGTATTTAAATTAATAAAGTATTATTTTACTTGTGTTCCGACTACAGTAGTCGGAAGTTCAGGTGCTTTAATGGTCGGCTCTTAATTTATATAATGTGAGTACGGTAGTCAGCGAATTCCGACTGCAGTCGGTAAGTATTTTTCGACACTCAGTTTGCCGACTACTCAAAAGTTGTCAGAAAGGCATCAGAAAACTCCATTTTCTGACTACATCCCGACCAATTTTACAGTCAGCAAACAATGAAATTCTACTAGTGTTTGATATTATATAATAGTTAAGCTTATTGTAGAGTCCTGTCCCAACCTAAGCTAACTTTCTATTTTTAGAAGCTTTGTAGACTAATATCCAAGTAAAGTGCAGTTATGTCATGTTTATTAGTAAGTAAGGCCTCAGTGGCCAAGTATGTACAACTATTTTGGGCCTATCTGTGTTGGCCGTTTATCAGTTTGTTTCCTATATTCTCTCACATATTTATATTTATCATAGTGGCATGTACAATAAGCACAAGTTATAAGTTGGTTCTCTCATGCCTTTAGGGAATCGGGTGCTTGTCTGTCTCAATGGGACTTAGGGCATGACAGAGGCACTTTTTGGGCTTTGGTTGGAAGGTATGTTAAGGCTATTATTTCTCTTATGGCATGATCCTAATGTCTTAAGCTTGTTATGGTCGGTGTATTATTATTATCTAACCTGTAGCCTTGTCCTATTGAGTTAGTTACGACCATATGAGATAATGTCTATCGACAACACTCTACTCCTTTCTTAGTGGCCTAGAAAAGCATATTATGATTGTGTTTGATAAATTATGATTACTTGTTATTCTTGTGATGTTTTATTGTCTGGTTGCCGCCTATGAGCCTCTTTTGGCCTCAGCGGATACTGACACTGCATGGTATTTGAGCACATAGATTGATTGTTATATTGAGTCTATGGGTTGGATAGACCGATCCTACGGGCTAGGTAGACCGAGCCTACGGGACAGGTAGACTGAGCCTACAGGGTGGGTAGAACGGGCCAACGAACTAGGTAGATAGAGCCCACAGGCTGGGTAGACCGAGCGTATGGGCTAGGTAGGTTCTATATACAGGGTAGCATATATGTATTGTATCATAGAGCCTTAGATTTGCATAGATTCATGGCACATGTACATTGAGACTGTTCAGATCACATTATCATTGGGATCTAGGTAAGGGGGCTAATATGGGTATTTAAATTTTGTTTGTGTTCGTTAGGACTTATTGAGATTGTGTGCTGTTTGTACCTGTCGGGCTTATGGGGAGGGGGGGTCAGGTTATTGCTTGTTATGTGTTTATATTATCTTATTGTGTGGAGATAAGGTGTTGTACTTGTGTTTCACCCCTTCTCTTTTCATTCTATACTTAAACTTTAGTTTCAGCTTTCAGTTTACCTTAAATGGTCGGTACATTATTTTGTCATGACACCCCTTGCCGTGGGGTGCTACATTCATGTGTCGTTGGCACGATGGCCAAGAGATCTATCGAGTTATCATGAATCATCACAACAACGGACAGAGCACACGTTAACCTTTTATCTAATACATGCATCGCTTTTAGAAGTCTGATTTGTTGCACCTACTAGCTCTAGAATTACCGTAGTTATCCGAGTAGTAGATACCATAAAACAAACTATAACTGATCTAATGAGTCATACGTTCTTTCAAAGTCTAAATTTGTTCATACTTACACATGCATGGTTTAATCATTGAGACAAACATATTACTACTGGCAGGATCAACTAGGTAGCATTCCTCAACGTTGTCGCGGGCCGCATGAGCCCTCTATGCTCGTTCGGGCGCGGCAGGATCCAAGGTAAGTGTGACCGTCGTTCATAAGGGACATTCATTTTGGGCCAAAAGGAGCCGATGAAGACCCTATGCCGACTACGTCTACTGAATTCGAGAATCTAAGCCGCCGCTTGGGGACCACGCCGTCGCACGACAAAGTGAGGAATATGTGGGATGCGAGAGAACCTTTTCTGTTCACCCCGCACATGGAATGCGAATGGCAAAAGAAGACCGATTGCATGTGAATAATGACTGGGCATTAAGTATGCAACACAAGAGACCGACTTTAAACAAGCCTAGATTGAACTTGCCCCGTGATCGAGATGGCATGTAGATCAGGACATTGCTGCTCGAGCAAGGATCCAACCTAACCACACACGGCGAATGCCACTCATGCATTGTACGTCTGAATTCTTTGTCGATGCACACCTAACACCTATCCCAACATCGGATATTAGATGTCGCACACCGATGCCAACATTGCAAGGCCAAAGCAAACCAGCTTATCATGTCCCACCGGGGGGAAGTGTTGAAGGCACACAAAGTCCTCTGCGCGGGCACTGCCCATGTCGTCCCACCGACAACGATTGACCGTACATGGCTTTGCCCTGTGTGCGCATCACCTAGAGCTTGCCTTGAAAGGAGTATCTAGAACTCACCACACGCCCAAAAGCATCACTGGTCCACATCAATCGATTAGTGACCTCCGCGAAAAATGTCCTCACCGGCATACCACGATCGCCCGACGAGCCGTCGTCGACGTATTTTTTAGGTGTCTGAAAATGTCACACGGACTAGTCTTGCATGCCACCAAGCTCCCACCCTTAACGTCGATGTGCCTGCTTCACGCCCATGTCAGCTAGCTATTGTCGCCTCATTGTTTCTCCCAAACCTCTACCCCTTTTATATATGGTTTAAAATCAAAGTGGCAGGAATAGACATGATTTTTCAGAAAATCATAATGAACATGTATAACTCAAATTTTCATGTGCTAAGGTACAAACATACTACGGCTTGCACAAATGACTTTTAAATATAAAAAATAATAGTTCTCAAGAAAAAAAATCAAAAAATTTATTTTTTTCGTAAATGTCCGAAAAATATTAAAATAAAAAAAATACAAAAAGTTATAAAAACACCACAAAAAGATTGGCTTGCACCAATGACTTAAAAATATATATAAAAAATAGTTTTAGAAAAAATCAAAATTTTATTTTTTCCCATAAGTCCGAAAAATATAAAGTTCAAGAAAATATATAATAAATATTAAAATACGTCAAAAAATATGTGGTTTGCACAAATGACTTTAATATATGAAAAATAATAGTTTTCAAAAGCAAATTTTTTTTTTTTTTTTTGCAAATGTCCAAAAAATATAAAAATCAAGAAAAATATATAAAAACACGTAAAAAAAAATATGCGGCTAGTACCAATAGATTTTAAATATCAAAAATAATATTTTTCAAAAAACAAAACTAAAATAATTATTTTTCTTCGAAATATTTCAATTTTTTTTTCATTTTTATGGCAGATGTATGAAAAATATAAAATTAAGAAAAAATATAAAAAAATATTAGGCCTGCACCAATGACTTTAAAATATATTGAAAATAATTATTTTTAAAAAATCAAAATTTTACATCTGTTCAAAAATTCTGAATGTTTTTATATATTTTTTCACAAATGTCCAAAAAATGTAAAAATCAAGAAAAAATATAAATAATATAAAAACCCTCAAAAAATATTCGTTCTGCACCAATCACTTTAAAATATTGAAAACAATAGTTTTAAATAATATTAGTTTAAAAAAATCAAAATTTATATATGTCCAAAAAATACCAATTTTTTTTTTATTTTTCTTGCATATGTCTGAAAAATATAAAAATCAAGAAAAAATATATTAAAAAACTAAAAATTCCTCAAAAAAATATTCAGTCTACACTAATGACTTCAAAATGTAAAAAATAATAGTTTTTTAACCAAATCAAAACTTATATTTTTTTGCAAATGTTAGAAAATATAAAAATCAACAAAAATATAAAAAATATATATATAAATACCTCAAAATAAATATTCGGTTTGCACCAATGACTTTAAAATATCTAAAATAGTAGTGTTAAAAAAATAATCAAAATGTTTTATATGTCCGAAAAATTCTGAAATGATCCCTGTTCAGCATCATTTATGATTGAGTCTAGGACGGTATCTGATCATCTTTGAGCCACCAACTTCCATTCTTGATTGATGAGGACATCCTTGGAAAATGCATTCACAATTGTTTGTCTTTCATAAATCCTAGAATTTCACCTCTGACCATAATACGAATGTCGCGGACTGTCCTTGTTAATCATTACTCTAATTCTGAAGGCCAATGTAATAGGACATAAATCCTATGATATTATCCAATGCTATTGTATACAGAGCGTATGCTTGCTTTGAGAACTTGAACTTCTTCAAAGTAACAGCACCGGAGGCATGACCCTGCCAATTAAGGCTAGGAGCACATGGCCGACAAAACAGACTAGACAGCAAGTGCATACCTAGGGCGAACCGGTCAGTTTATCGCAACGTCCAACTACGAGCGTTTTAAATGCAACAACTTAAATAAATGCTATTGGACCTGGAAGTACCGCGACTGTTGGCAGCTGACTTTGCCTTTAATTGATCTTAGTTAAGGATTTAGATTGTAGCCATTTCTCAGGCTCCCTCCCGAAATCGAACCCCAATTTTTCGTCACTCTTCGCCACCATGGTAGGTGAAACAAAGGTGATTTTTTCATGTTACACCACTGCAGGACATTCTACAACGCTAGAAAACTTCAGCCTCACAACCCTCACGAATTTGAACAAGTCTTAGAAGACGATCTCACTTTTTGGCAACGTATAATATTAACAAGTACTCAACAACATACGGGAACACTTTCCAACCTTTATAAATATAAAATTCAACAAAGGAAAGACTTCACGAACTATTATATGGCACAAAACACTCTCTAATACCTTAGAACGAATTTCAGCCCCTTATAAAATTCTACATAAGACAGTTACAAAGGCAGTTACATCTGCCATGTGTCTGACACATTTCATGGTCAGATTTACACGAAGTCTATCATTTTTATCCTAACAATCACATTTAAAATTCAAACACATTAAGTCCATGTGCCTATCACATGTTTCTTCAATGCCTTAGCCAAATTTTCCATGCCCAACACTAGAGTTTTTCAGCCTTCTTCATCACTTAGTTTTATTTCTTCAAATCTACCAACTCATGTGAATACTTGGAATTGCCTTTGTCTTGCCATCGTCAAGTACCGCAACCTTGCGTTGTCAAGAAAATACATCACCTTGCCTTGCCGATGCCACTGCCCATACGTACGCCACAAAGGTGCCATACACCTTTCTTTGCCTTCTACATCCAAGCTGCCTTGCCAACACCCAAGCATCTTCAACAATTTGTTGCACACTAACACTTAGCCGCACATCTGCACTGTTTCACCCACGCACATGCCAAGACCAATGCCCAAATCCTTGACATTCATTTCTGAGGCTTGCTTAGTTAGACAAGGGGTCTAACAATACACCCCTTAAACTGGATTCCCTCATCGAGACTATTTTGAGATAGTCATCGATTCGGTCATCAAACTGCCATAAGTCCTTCACCTTCTCTCAAATAGCATGTTGATTGAATAACGTTATCAAAGACACTTCATCCAATTCTAAGCGTCAACGGTCGTTAATCAGTATAAAACCCAACTGAATGAGTTGGGGTCGAATCCCACAGAGAGCGGTACGTGTTTGAGATTCAATAGGGAAGTATGAATATGCTCAAATCAGTCATAGGAATAAAAATGATCGAATAAAAACATCATTCAAATTAGGGGGTGACACAAATGTCAAATGAGGGTTTTGGTTTTGAAATTATCAACTACAAATAGCAACAAACAATACGAAATAACAATAATGAGACGGGTTCTTGGGATGTGATTTGATTATAGGCTATTATAGACGAATGGGTAATTGCAACTATTAGAAAATGGCTAAATATTAGTGAGTAAACTAGGCTATAGAGGAGATAAATTTTCTCTCGAACAATTTACCCCGAATCAAGTTGATTTCTCTCAAACATCAACAAGCATGCAAAATAAGAACAGCCCACACCTTAGTCCATTCACTCTCTCGAGCTGAATGTGTGGAAAAGGGTTTAGGATTTACTCTCTCGAGCTGAACCCAGGTCAACCCAATACCCACAGACCATCAATCAAACACCTTAGTTCTAAAACCTCTCTCTCGAGCAAGCCAAAAACACAAAGGTAGAATCGCATTTGCAACTACAATTCTTAAATTAACCCACAATAAATGATTGAACTCACTTTTAAATAGCAAATAAACTAACAATTAACAATACCCATAAGCTAAATCAACCCATAATCACATAATCACATAATCACACCCCAAGAATTGGGGTTTTAGCTAGACATCATAAAAAGGTAAAAAAAATTACCAAATTGATTATCCATCAACTGGGTAAGTGTAGATTCGTCCTTACAATGCTTCAATTTGAAGAATATCACAGACCCACTTCCCATTTCTCAAAAATAAAAAACTTCAATTCTTCAAAGCTTAGGAAACCTAGAGAAAATTCAAATAATAGATTCTAAGATACGAATTGATATGAAAATTCATGGTAAACTAAATATTCAAAGACGTATTTATAGTTGCCAAAAATGTGCTGCGAAGAGTCACTCGGCGAAGTAAGTCGGGCTCGCTTATCCACTCGGCGACTCACCCTTTGGTCATTTCCATCGCCCTTCTGCCTTGGCATTCAGCATTCTCAAGGTCTGTAACATTGGGTGATATATCACTGCATCGCGGAACCACTCAGTGATTCGCCGACTGAACCTTTCTCTCACCAACTTGATTTTTACCCTCAGAGGTTGGCACACTGGAACTTTAGGTGTTCGAATGGCCACTCGGCGACTCGTCAAGTGGACTTGGCGATCACCAGGCTCTCTTTTCTTCATCATTTCAGCTCGCTTTGTTCCTTTTTGCAACTTAGTGTCCTTGCTTTGTTCCTCAATCTATAATCCTGAAAATAAAGGGTTTTACATCAGTTATTGGCACAAAAGCATTTGAGGACACTAAAGGTATACAAATAAAGCCCTAAATAAGTCCAAATCTCGGACTCATCAACACCCCCAATTTAAAATTTTGCTTGTCCTCAAGTAAAACTCAAGTTCATTAGTTTAAAAAGGATGTCTCAAACAGTGCTACAAAAGACTCAATCATGAATGCACACAAAAAGACTCAACTTACTCATACAAGGATCAATTGTGCACTCAAAGATTCAAGTTGTGACTTACCATCATCAAAGATTCTCAAGTTCACAATACTTGCTACAAATGCAAGTTCAAGCTCAACAAAGGTACTCAAATGCCCTCACAATAAAGATGATTCCATATTCACACACAATTGTTCAACCCTTTATAGCTCCGAAATCACAAACAACTCTCACACTAAAAAAGATGAACATATGCATGACTTCACCCATAGGTTTGCCCTTATTTTCCAGCCAACATTTGTTTCAGCTCACTCAAGATCAAAAAGGGCTTTTCAAGGCTTGTAATGGGGATGAGTGTAAGGGTATGGTCATTTAGGCTCAGTGGATGCTATCCTCATGAAGTGTGGTCTGAAAATCAATTTTCCTTCCTTTTCTTCAACATTTTCACTCATGCTCAAAGTTCACCCCATTATTAACTTCTCATGGAATACCGGACACCCCATTTCTATTGCAACTTTCACAACTTTATCGTTCTTTTTCTTTCTCTCTTTTTTTTTATGGAGGGGTTCCATCTTTTTCAAGTCCATGGATAAAGGGGGTCTTCTTCACACTTCTTGATTTTCCTTCTCTTTTCACCACACCCCCAACTTAGGCTATTGGCCTAAGTTGGCTATTCAAACACACCACACTTTCATGAGGATTATGGGTGAATGGATAAAGAGGGGTTTCAATTTCATCAAGTTTCTTCCAAGAAAAGGACAAGGCTCAAAGGGGTTCAAGCAAGATTCACACATCTCACAAGGTTGGCCACAAAACAGGTATATTGTCAAATTGTTTCACTCTTAAGAATTGTTGCCTAAGATCATTTCAAGAGCTTGCATCACTTAGTCAACCGGACCAACGGGGCAAATTCTAGGTGTCATCACACAAGGTTCACGGTAAGCTCATCACACAAGACATTGGCACCAATATCAAACAAGACTCCATACTTTCTATAGTGTGCAATGTTCATCATAAGATACTCATTCAATAATTGGCTAGTCACAACGAGATGCAAAAAGTTCACATATTGTCTATGCAAATTCATTTGGTCTCATCGTAGCCGCACACTCATTTTTGTTCGATTAAGAGCACTATTCAAGTCATCGATATTGATCATGATCGATACTTAAATTTGCACAAGAACAGCCACATTAACACAAAATAAGAGGTGGCAAATTTTTTGGAAGGGTCAAAACAAGGAGCCATAAGCTCAAACATCCACAAAACAGTGTCAAAACATAATTTACAACACAAAAACTCAATATATAAACAAAAAAAATAATCACAAGAGGTAGGTATGGAAATAACTCACCCCACCACAAATAAAAGCAATTTATCCTCAAATGCAATAAAACTATCTAAAATTGAATGAAAATGACAGAGAGGGAGGTAAAGAAGGGTCTTGTCTGCACAGTCGCTCCATCTGTCTGGGCATCAGTGCCTGGTGCAACATCAGCACTGCTGGCTCCACTAGGATCAACCATGGGTATGTCTGTCAATGAGATCTGCACAGCTGAATCCACCATAGCCTCCTCATCTGTTGTAAGGCCCTCATAAGCAGCCTCATCATCGACTCCAAGCTGCTCCTCATCAGTTTCAGCCTCGGACTCTGCAGCAGCTACCTCCTCTACTCGAACATCATCTCTGGTGGTAGCCGGAGGCTCATCTGTATCAGCAGGCATATCGGGGATCTCTACAGTCCTGAATATCATGGACATATCTGTGGACTTCAGCTGGTTCACGTCCTTTCTCAGCTCACCAATCACGGCCTTTAGGTCTGCCACCTCATCAATGGCCCCTTGGCCTGGCTCACACACCTCGATCTGTACTGCAAGGGCATCAATAGATGCACTGAGGGGGTGTCACAACAGCATCAAGGGCCCTCTTAATCATCCCAGGAATGGTGGCCTCAAGCATGGAGGCACGCCTATCAGCCGAGTGGGCTAGCTGCCCCATCCGTAGTATCACGACTTGTGTGAGTGGAGGTCAGGGAGCAGCAGCAGCAGTAGCAGACCTAGGAGGCATGGAGGCTGTAGAGGAACTAGTAGTCACAGAAGGGACAACACTAGATGTACCTGACGGCCCATGGGCCGGAGTAGGCAATACTACCTCTGCAGGTAGTGTATCAGTATCCACAGCCAGGGAAGATTCCATCGGGGCTGCCTTCTTCTTCTCGGCCTCATCTTTCAAGTACTCAGCCTCAATCTGCCTAATGTCGGTACAGGAGGTGGGAATCACTTCCACATCCTTCTTTTCATCCTGAGGCCCCCGGGCTCGTCTGCACAACTTAGTGATCAACACCGGAAAAGGAAGAGAAGTCTGGCGCTGCTTGGCCCTCATGGCCATCTCCTGTGCAATGATCATACCCAAATTTAGCTTTGTTACATCAATGATGCAACCAAGGCAGGTTGCTTTCACGAGGCGGGGGATAAACTCATTTTGTGAAGGCATGATGGAGCTGCTGATGAATCCAAACCAGTACCGTGCAACTATATTTAGGTCCCTCTTCTGTATGGGTGCCCCAACCTCAATCCACCTAGGAGTACCGTCAGATAACAAAGGGGCCAACAACTTTTTCATGTTCTCCAACGTTTTCATCCTGATCACGTGTCGACAGTCGTCCTCTATATTTACTGAACATTCCAGGACTGCAATGATCGCATCACTATCATACTTCACTTTCTTTCCCCTGACGACCACATAATCAACCGGCTTGAATCTGGCGGCCTGCTTCTTCCCTTATGGCACTAGAGCTCCATAGGCAGTGTAGAATTCCCAGACCAAATTTAGAATGTAAGGGCCCCGGGGTCTAGTGAATATCTGAAACTTGTGGGCCCTCAAGTAGCTCATAATCTCCGTGTACCGGTCTTGTACTCCATCAGCAGATAACCTCTTTTCTTTGATAATGGTCCTCAATCCCTCAGTCTTCAGTCTGTTCATAGACCAGGGAAGAGGACCCTGTGCAGATGGTGCTGGGACTACGGCCTGATCTGGAACTGGAGGATGAGTAGTGGCCTAGGGAGTCCTGATTCTAGATGGATCATTCAACCTCTTGGATCGCAGCTTCGCTCTCTGGGCTAACAGAAGCTCATCTTCAGGCTCAGAAATGGTAGCCTGAGGATCCTGGTGCTCACCCTCACTCTCAGAAGTGGTGAGGTGAGTGGCATATATACTGTCACTATCATAGATGAGCTCTGGTGATGCAGGAGCAGGTGCCTTACCTTTCCCTTTGCCCTTCCTACCTGTGGTAGGAAATTTGGTATCCTTCTGCCCGGGATGGAGCTGCATCGTCATTCATGGTGATCCCCTTTGCCCTCTTGCGGGGCGGCATGTCTCGGCCTGCTACCTTTGTCTAGCCATTTCTGCAAAACACAACACACGAGTTAGAAAGAGTTTAGGAAAATTTCAGAAAACAGGTTGCAGAAAGACTCGCCGAACCGATCGGCGAGTAACTGAGTCACTTCGGCGAGCCAGATCAGGCTCGCAAAAAGGACTGGCTCGAAACTTTCCCTGAAAAATGGCATGTCGGTGATGAGAAGGGCTTTTCGGTGAATCACCGACATCATTCAGCGAGCACAAACAAGCCCGCCGAAAGTTACAGTGTATTTTAGGGGTTAGGGGAGCAGAAAGGGCGATCAAGGAAGACTTTCGGTGAGTCGCCGAGTGCACTCGGTGATCTCAGGCTTCTCACCGAAAGTTACAGAACCAAAATCACTTAAATTATGAAATTAAAGGCGATCTAGGGGGACTCGGTGAACCGCCGAGTGGTTCGGCGAGCTCGACCCAGCTCGCCAAACTACCCAACGTGCCATTTTCAACCCCAACTTCCAAATTCAACCCCAAAGCCCCCGAAAACAAAATCAAAACACATACAGCTTCAATTAAGATCAAACCCACTAGACCCATGCCACCGGGGTACTCAGACTTCCCTTGGTTTGGCCAAAATTGGCCATTTGACTACTTTAGCCCTTAGGAATGACATCAACCGCTCCATCATTGGGCAAAGCACGTCAGTTAGCACAATACGGGGTTACTCAGACTTCACCCGGCTAGAGCCAACAACAATTAAGCACAACCCAACAATTTATGATCAATTTTAAGGCACAAAATTTTGGGAAATTAACAATTTAGGAAATTCAGGCACAAAATCTAAATTAAAATAGGCACGCAAACATACATAAAAGATTTCAGAGAGGCCCAGCACACATCAACACAATTTATAGCAATGCATTTGAGTTTAACCGCTAATTAGGAGTTCGGGGTTCAGAAAACCAACCTTTATGCCGAAAGATGAATTTGTAAAGCTAGGCAGCAAAGATTTCCAACTCCGAACACAAGATCGACCAACCAAAAGCGGTAAATTACGAAAATGTAGGAAAGATATAATACGGGCGTGATTTTATGAAGTTAAAAAGTGAGGGAATATGAAAGAGTTTGAAAGTTTAAACCTTTGGAATTTTAAAACCGTTCAGTTCGCGCCCTTTCGGCGATGTTAGTCGACCTCGCCGACCCACTCGGCGACACGCACTGCAGCAGGACATTGTCGGGCAACCCTTGAGTTGGGCATTGCAGCACCATCTTCTTAAACCTTAGCAAAGTCTCATGAATTGGTTCACCATCTAGACGCTTGAAGCTTTGACTACTGTCCCGAAGAGTCGTAATCTTCGAAGGAGGGAAAAATTGCACTTGAAATGCGGTAACAAGCTCTTCCCACGAAGTGATAGAATCTCTTGGCAACTCAGCCAACCATTTACATGCTTCTCCCATTAGGGAAAATGGGAACAACCTCAACCAGACCGACTCTTGGGATATGTTTTTGAAGGAGAACGGCCCACAAACATCAACAAAGTTCCTTATATGCTCATGGGGATCCTCATGAGCTAGCCTGCCAAACAACCCTTTCAATTGCAAGATTTGCAACATGGTGCTTGTAATGTGGAACACAGTGTTCCCTTCGGTCGGAGGCAAGCGGATGGCACCAAATCCACCAACAAGATTAGGGTCATTAACATTCGGCTCATTGAGATTGCCGATGTCATCTTGGTGGCCCACTTGGATACCATTGCTTCCGTTGACACTCATTTCCTCTGTTTTAAACAGCAACACACAAACCAAAATTGAAAGTAAGTAGATTCAACTATGACTACAAAGAAAAAAATTCAACTTCACCAAAAGAATCTCAAACAACACTACTCCTCGGCAGCGGCGCCAATTTGATTGAATAACGCTATCAAAGACGCTTCATCCAATTCTAAGCATCAATGGTCGTTAATCAGTATAAAACCCAACTGAATGAGTTGGGGTCGAATCCCACAGAGAGCGGTACGTGTTTGAGATTCAATAGGGAAGTATGAATATGCTCAAATCAGTCACAGGAATAAAAATGATCGAATAAATATATCATTCAAATCAGGGGGTTACACGAACGTCAAATGGGGGTCTTGGTTTTGAAATTATCAACTACAAACAGCAGCAAACAATACGAAATAACAATAATGAGACGGGTTCTTGTGATGTGATTTAATTATAGGCTATTATAGACCAATGGGCAATTGCAAATATTAGAAAATGGCTAAATATTAGTGAGTAAGCTAGGCTATAGAGGAGATAAATTTTCTCTCGAACAATTTACCCCGAATCAAGTTCATTTCTCTCGTACATCAACAAGCATGCAAATTAAGAACAGCCCACACCTTAGTCCATTCACTCTCTCGAGCTGAATGTATGGAAAATGGTTTAGGATTCACTCTCTCGAGCTGAATCCGGGTCAACCCAATACCCACAGACCATCAATCAAACACCTTAGTTCTAAAACCTCTCTCTCGAGCAAGCCAAGAACACAAAGGTAGAATCGCATTTGCAACTACAATTCTAAATTAACCCACAATAAATGATTGAAATCACTTTTAAATAACAAATAAACTAACAATTAGCAATACCCATAAACAAAATCAGCCCATAATCACATAATCACACCCCAAGAATTGGGGTTTTAGCTAGACATCATAAAAAGGTAAAAACATTTACCAAATTGATTATCCATCAACTGGATAAGTGTAGATTCGTCCTTACAATGCTCCAATTCAAAGAATATCACAGACCTACTTCCAATTTCTCCAAAATGAAAAACTTCAATTCTTCAAAGCTTAGGAAAAACTAGAGAACTTGTCTCTTAGTTCAAAACTCAAATAATAGATTCTAAGATACGAATTGATATGAAAATTCATGCTAAACTAAATATTCAAAGAGGTATTTATAGTCGCCAAAAATGTATTGCGAAGAGTCACTTGGCGAAGTAAATCGAGCACGCCGATCCACTCGGTGACTCACCGATCCACTCGGTGACTCACCCTTTGGTCATTTACATCGCCCTTCTGCCTTGGCATTTAGCATCCTCAAGGTTTGTAACTTTGGGCGATATATCACTGTATCGTGGAACCACTCGGAGATTCGCCGACTGCTCCGTTCTCTCGCCAACTTGAATTTTACCCTCAGAGGTTGGCACACTGGAACTTTAGGCGGTCGAATAGCCACTTAGGGACTCGCCAAGTGGATTTGGCGATCACCAGGATCTCTTTTCTTCATTCTTTCAGATCGCTTTGTTCCTTTTTGCAACTTTGTGTCCTTACTTTGTTCCTCAATCGATAATCCTGAAAATCAAGGGTTTAACATCAGTTATTGGCACAAAATAAGTATTTGAGGACACTAAACCTATACAAATAAAGCCCTAAATAAGTCCAAATCTTGGACTCATCACATGCCGCACTCTTGCCTTTCCAATGTACTAAGAACTCTGTCTTAGTGTTATTTTTACCTGTGCCATCACCTCGGTGATCAAGGATCCTTTCTGTATAAGCATAAAACTGCTTTGATATACATGGAGGAGCCCTCTTCGACCTGTTCCTGTCCGGATCATCTTCGTCTACAAAGTATGGTGTCAAGAAACTAACATGGAAAGTAAGATGAATCTTTAATGTTTTTGGCAGCTTCAATCGATAATCAACTTCACCCACTCGCTATACCACTTTAAATGGGTTTTCATATTTTGGTATCAAATCTCGATGCCGAACTTTACTCAAAATCTATTTCCAGATTTGGGGAGTGAGTTTCAGCAACACTTGGTCACCCATACTGAACTCCAGTGAGTAACGATGATGATCAACAAACTTCTTAATGTAGCGCTAAGGCTTACGCAAATTGTCTTGTGCCTTAGATATCATTTCAAGTCTGTCCCTTGGCACCCTTTACTCTATTGGACACTTCCCCTGATTCTTCATTTTGGCAACATCTAATGGTGTCATAGACTTTCTACCTAAGACAGTTTTGAAGGACTCCACTCAGCTCCTGACGACTTGTGTAGATTGAAGCGAAGCTACACAGTGTTAAGCAATGCAACCCAATTCCACTTACTCACCTTCACATGTTGCCTCTAGTATTCTTCTAGCAAGTGATTAATTCTTTCTTTCTGTCCATCTATTTATAATTGATTTGCAGTATAGAATTTTTAATCAGTCCCCAACATGTTAAACAAAGTTGTCCAAAATCTGCCCCTAAATCGAGTATCTCTATCATTCAGAATGCTAGCTGGAACAAAAAAATACTTAACCACATTCTTTTAAAATAACTCAGTAGAAACTTCAGACGAACATAAATTAAGAGCAGCAATAAAGACTGAGTATTTCGAACATCTGTCTACTACCACCATTATAGATGCCATACCATCAACCTTAGGGAAACCCAAAATGAAAACCATGCTTTCCGAAAACCATGACCGTTCTAGAATAGGCAAGGGCTGCAAGAAACCAGATTCCTTTTAACGTTCAGTCTTGCTCACTTTACAAACATGACAAGTCTTCACGTTTGCCTCTATGTCATCTTCCATCTTTGGCCAGAAATAAACATGGGACAGTAAAGCTAAAATAAGTTCACCACCTCGATGACCAGCCCAAGTTGTGTCATGCGCTTCTTTCATCAAGTCTTTATGCAGCCCACCACCATTCAGTACCAAGATCCTCCCCCTTTAAAATGAAGTAGATCATCCTTGATCCAGTACCTCCTCATTGTCCCTTCTTGAAATATACTCATCCACTTGACATAGAGCGAGTCCTGCAAAGCACAAAATCTGATTCTATTTAAGAAATCAGTCTCAAGCTTAGAAATAGAATGTACGGCAGCAAATACCTCTTTCCCGCTCAAGGTATCAATGACTTCGTTGTATTTTCCCGGCGTATGTTCCCACACAAAATCATATTCTTCCAAGAACTCATGCCATTTTGCTTGCTTTGGACTTAGCTTTTTGTACGTCTTGAAGAATGTATTTTCCACATCATCAGTCCGCACCACAAAGCGAGTACCCAACAAGTATACCCTCTAAACTTGCAAATAATTACAACCATCACTTTATCATGAATGGAATACCTTTGCTTTGCATCATTCAGCTTTCTACTTTGAAGGCCACGGGATGACCCGTTTACACTAATACGCCTCCAACCGCCTTATCCGATGCCTCATTATGCAATTTAAAAGGTAATTCAAAGTCTGGCAGCCTAAGTATTGGCTTTGATGCTATAGCTTCTTTCAAGTTCTTAAAAGCTTCTTCACATCTCACCGACCATACCCACTTGACGTCTTTCTTTAGCAAATCAATCAAAGTTGCTGCCCTTTTCGAATAACCAACAATAATATTTTTGTTATAGTTAGACAACCCTAGGAACGACCTCAAATCCTTCACGATGTGTGGTGCCTCCCAGTCAACAATGGCCTAAACTTTCTTAGGATCCATTCGAACATGATTCTCACTAACTAGATGCCCCAAAAACTTAATCTCTTTTTGAATGAACTCACACTTCTCCATTTTTACATAAAGTGTATAATCACTCAACCGAGACAAAACCATACTTAAGTGTTTCACATGATCATCCAATGTTCGTCGATAAATTACTATTCATCTAAATAAACAACTACGAAGTCATCAAGATAGTCAAAAGGTACGTCATTTATTAAGTTGCAGAAAGTAGTCGGGGCATTGATTAGCCCAAATAGAATTACAAGAAATTCGTAAGAAGCATATCTAGTTACACATGTTGTCTTAGGCTCATCGCCTTCAACTATTATAACCTGCTAGTAGCCTGCTCTAAGGTCTAACTTTATGAACCAACATGCCTTGGTCAGCCTGTCCACCAACTCCTGCACCAACAGAACTGGATACTTGTTCTTAACAGTTGCCTTATTCAATACCATGTAGTTCACACACATCCTAAGAGTCCCATTCTGCATATTTTGAAATAAAATAGAAGCACCATAGAGAGCTTTAGATTGTTGAATCAAACCAACATCCAATAATTCATTCAACTCCTTACGTAATTCAGGCAACTCTTTTGGTACCATCCGATATGGAGCCTACGCAGGAGCAATTGAACCTGGGAGCAACTCGATTTTATGTTCAATGTCCCTCCTCGATGATAGCTTCTTTTACAATTCAAGCAGGATAACATTATCAAACTGCCTCAAAACATCAGCTCAACAATCAGGGCCTTTTACTATGAAATTAAGTTTCAATTAGACTAAGGGGGCAAGGAAAATTTCATCTCTCTTCCTTAAGCCTTTGTCAACCAACATAGCAGACAACAATGAACCCTTATTCTTTGCAACTTTCCCAACCTTACTGAAAGGATGAACACCCTTAACGAAACCAGGATTGCCCTCACTCATGATCATCACTTAATCCAAGTGAGGAAAAGAAAGAAACGTATACTTCCTAAGGAAATCAATCCCAAGTATGACTACAAAGTCACCTAGCGGCATCACAATAAAATTGTGTTTTCCTACCCAATGTTCAGTCAACATGGCACATCATAAACCATGCCTACAATGGCTTGTACCTTCGAGTTGACAGTGTTGATGTAGGAGGGGCTTTTTGTCAACTTAAACCCCAATTTTGCCGCGATCTTGACATCTACAAATGTATGAGTAGCCCATGTATCTGTCATAGCCATCACACGCTGCTCTCCAACTTCTATCTCTTTATGAATCAATGAAGCATGCTAAAAAGCCTTGGATTCCTCTCCAAGGTTCGCCATAGCAGCCACGACTTCTTCTTCCTCCTCGCACTTATTAAACTTTCAGGCAAGCAAAGCATTCACTCTTTCCTAGTTTGGATAAGCCTTAGCTAGGTGAGGACCACTACAAGTCTAGTAGCCCTTTGAATTACCATCGTTGCCTTTGGGCCTATCTTTGTTTCCCTCTTTCATTGGCACTTTCCCTTTGTCAACAACATTGTCCTTCCGACTTTTCCAGTCCCCCTTCTTCTTACCCTTTCTCTTAGGTTTTAAAGTCGAAGGAACATCAGTAGTAGGGCAAGTCAACTTAAATCCACCAAGGAGTTAGTGGCAGAAATTTCCCCCAACAAATCTTTCACGTTCGGTCTCCTTAATCCGTTTTGAGTCCAACCTTGCATGTCCGAAATAAAATTATGTAGCTTGTCCTCATCAGACATACTTTGGATGTCTAATATCACAGATACTGAATTCCTTTATATAATCCCGTACTAAACCATTTTGCCTAAGTCTTTTCAATTTGTCCCTAGCAAGCCAAGATGCATTGCTAGGGAGGAATTGATCACACACCTTTTTTTTATTTTGTCCCACTTATCAATTTTGGGTCGGCCAGCACCTTCGTCGTCCACATTTCGAGTCCACCACCAAAGTTTAGCATCATCTGTTAAATACATCATAGTGATATTAAACTTATCTATCCCAGCAACCCAGGCAGTCGTTATGTACTGCTCCATATCCCATATTAAATTCTCCAATTTTTTTAGCACTTCTTGTGCCTCCAAAGGATTTTGGTTCCGAAATTTTTACCTTCGAAGATTCCCCTCGAGTTGGTCTTGATGCAACAACAGCCAGGCGTAACATCACTAACTCAACACGAAGGTTTTAATTTTTCCTTCCGCAGTCCTTCCACTTGTAATGCTGCTACCTCCCTAAAATTGAGATTTTCGGCCATCTATTCGTCTACATCGATATGATATAGACCAAGCTCTCCAAGAAATGCCTCAAATTCTTATTTCATGCCATTGATCTGGGTTAAGAGATCCACCAACAATGAATTATCCTAGTGTTCATCAGTGATCCAACGAAGGCGTCAACTCTTTGCAAATGTTCACATAATTCAATGTTTGTCACCATCACCCCGCCTTGCTTGGATACCAATTGAAACAGGGGTGAGTTTTTCATTTTACACCACTACATTTACAGTCTACAATGCTTGTAAACTTTAGCCTCACAACCCTCATGAATTTGACTAAGTCTTAGAAAAGTGGCTCAGTTTTGGTAGAATATAATATTAACAAACACTCAGCAACATACGGGAACACTTCCCAACCTTTATTAATATCAAACTCAACAAAGGAAAGGCTTCACGAATCATTCCAAGGAATTATACACTCTCTACTGCTTTAGAATAAATTTCAACACCTTATTAAAATTCTGCACAAAGGTAGTTACAATAGTTACAAAGGCAGTTTCATTTTCCATGTGTCTGACATATGTCATGGCCAGAGTTAAACTAAGTATAAAAGCTTTAGTAGCAGTCACACTAAATTTTAAATTCAAATATATTAAGTCCATGTGCCGAGTACATGTTCCTTTAGTGGTTTAGCCAAATTTTCCATGCCCAACACTTAGAATATTTCAGCCTTCTTCAACACATACTTTTATTTCTTCAAATCTGCCAATTCATGTCAACACTTGGAATTGCCTTTATCTTGCCATCGTCAAGTCACATACTTTCCATGTCAAGCCAACATACTTCCTTGATTTGGCGACGTCACTACCCACACGTATGCCCCAAAGGTGCCATACACTTGTATTTTCCTTATACGTCCAAGATGCATAGCCAACACCTAAGAATCTTGAACACATTCCTACACACTAACGCTTAGCCGCACAACTGCACTATTTCACCCGCCCACATGCCAAGATCAATGCCCAAATCCTTGCCATGCCTGTCCAACACTTTCTTAGTTTGACTAGGGGTTTAAAAATAGGCCACTATCCTAACATCGAAAGTTGATAGGGCATTACTTTGAATGATGCATCGTTGGCATGATGGTCGTGTGATCCGTCGAGTTATCATAAATCATCGCAGCAACGGGTAGAGCCTGCGTTCGCCTTTTATCTAATAAATGCATCCCTTCTAGAATTAGGGGTTTTTTTGCACGTATAAGCTCTAGATTTACTATGGTTATTTGAATAATAGATGCCCTCAAACAAACTATAATTGGTTTAATGAGTCATTCGCAGTTTCACAGTCTGATTTGTTCATACTTACACATGCATGGCTTAATCTTTGAGACAAACATATGACTAATAGAAGGATCAACATGGTAGCATTCCTCAATCATGGCGAGCACCGCATAGCCCTCCATGCCTGTTCATGCGCAGTCGAGTCCAAGGTGAGCGCGACCGTCATTCTCAAGGAGCATTCATTTTGGCCCAAAAGGAGCCGATGAAGACCCCATGACCACTGCATCTATTGAATTCGAGAACCCGAGCCCCCGCTTGCAGACAACACCCTCGCACGGCGAAGCCAGGAAGGCGTAGAATGCCAGAGTGGCTTCTGAGTTTACCCCACCGATGCAATGAGAAGGGCGAAAGGTGGCCGATTGCATCTGAATAACGCCTGAACATTAGGTATGCAAAACAAGAGACCGACTTCGAACAAGCCTAGATTACACTAGCCCTGCGATTGAGATGGAATGCGGGTGAGGTAGTCATTGTTTGAGCAATAAACCAACCCACCACACAAATTGAACGCCACTCATATACCGTGCGTTTGAATGCTTCATCGATGCACACCCAACACTCGCCCCGACGCTTAACATTAGATGTTGCACGCCCAAGACGTCCAAAGCCAGCCTATTGTAGAACGTCCCACCAAGGGGGGAAGTTAATTCCACAAGAGGTGCTAACGTACACGGAGGTCCCTGCGTGGGCACCACCTACTTTGCCTAATGACAATGATTGACCATACATGGCTTTGTCCTTCGCGTGCAACACCTAGAGCTTGCCATGATAGGAGCATATAGAAGTCATCACACCCCTGAAAGTATCGTCGTTCCACATCAATCGCCTAGTAAACTTTGCGAGAAATGTCCTCATTAGCATACCATGATCGCCCGTCGAGCCCTCATTAACGTGTTTTGTAGGTGCTCAGTGACGTCGCCCAGACCAGCCATGCATGCCACCAAGCGCCCACACTATACGTCGACGCACCCATAACACACCCATGTCGGCCAACTATTGTCGCCTCAATGTGCCTCCAATACCTCTACCCCCCTTATATATGCTAATAAAAACCCAAGTGACAGGAGTAGACATGATTTTTCCAAAGAATCATAATGAACATGTACGGCTAAACCTTTCACGTGCTAAGTTACAAACAAACTTCAGCTTGCATAAATAACTTGAAAATATCAAAAGTAATAGTTTTCAAAAAAAATCAAAATATTATTTATTCGGATATGTCTAAAAAATATAAAAATCAAGAATAAAACAAAAAACACCTCACAAAATGTTTGTCTTGCACCAATGAATTTAAAATTATCGTAAATATTATTTTTTAAATTTTTGCAAATATACAAAAAATATAAAAATATAAAAACATCTCAACAAATATTTTGACATCCACCAATGACTTTAAAATATCTAAAATAATAGTATTCGGAAAAAATCAAAATTTTATATATGTTCAAAAAATTCTGAATTTTTTTATGTTTTTCACAAATGTACGAAAAATATAAAAATATTGGCTTTCACTAATGACTTTAAAATATATTGAAAATAATAGTTTTAGAAAAATAAAAATTTTATATTTTCGCAAATGTCAGAAAAATATAAAAATCAAGAAAAATATAATAAAAATATATAGAAACACCTCAATAAAATATTCGACTTGCACCAATGAATTTAACATATCGAAAATAATATTTTTCAAAAAAAATGAAATTTTATATAAGTCTGAAAATTCCAAAGTTTTATTTTATTTTTTACGCAAATGTCCAAAAAATATAAGAATAAAAAAAATATAAAAACACCTCAAAAAAATATTCGGCTTGAACTAATGACTATAAAATCTCAAAAATAATATTTTATAAAAAAAATTTAAAAAAAATTTCGAAAATGTCCAAAAAATATAAAAAATCAAGAAAAATATTTTTATAAATATTAAAACACTTCAACAAAATATTCGCCTTGCACCAATAACTTTAAAATATAAAAAAATAATAGAAAAAAAATAATATTTTATAAGTCCAAAATATTTGGAAAAAAACCCCTGGTTGGCATCGTTTATGGTTGACAATAGGATGGTATCTGGTCGTCTTCGAGCCCCTAATTTTTGTTCTTGATTAATGAAAACATTCTATTGGCAAATGCATTCGCAGTTGTTCGTCTTTCATAAATCTAAGAATTTCACCTTTGATCATGAAATACGAATGCCCACAACTTTCTCTAGTAATCATTACTCTGATCTCGAAGGCCAACGTAATGGGAGCAAAATCCTACACGTGTTGATCTGTACATAGCGTAGTCTTGCTTTGAGCACTCTAATTTCTTATAATTAACATTGTCGGAGGCACGAAGAGGCCAATTAAAGCCAGGAGTGCATCGCCGACGAAGGGTTGAGATGACAGGTGTACACCTAGGGGAGACCGACTGACCCATCCCAAAGTCCAACTATGAGCTTTTTAACTGGAACAACTTAAATATACACTATTGGAGCTGGAATTACCGCGATCTGCTGGCACTAGATTTTCCCTCCAAAGGATCCTCGTAAAGGGATTTAGATTGTAGTCATTCCAATTATGAGACTCATGCAGCCCAATGTTGTTATTTATTATCACTACCTCCGCATGTCAAGATTGGGCAATTTTCACGCCTGCTGCCTTACTTGACTGTTGTAGCCGCTTCTCATACTCACTCTCCAGAATCGAACCCTGATTTTCCGTCACCTATCACCACCATGTTAGGTCACTATCCTACCATCAAAAGTTGATAGGGCAGATATTTGAATGGTGTGTCGTCGGCAAGATGGCCATAAGATTCATCGAGTTATCATGAATCGCCACAACAAGTGACAGAGGCTTCGTTGAACTTTTATCTAATAAAAGCATCCCTTCCAGAAGTTGGGGTCCGTTGCACGTATTCGGTCTAGAATTACTACGGCTATCCAAGTAGTAGATACCATCAAACAAACTATAATTGATTTAATGAGCCATTCAAAGTTCCACGGTATGAATTTATACATACTTACACACGTATGGATTTATCTTTTAGACTAGCATATGACTACTGGTGGTCTCAACCAGGTAGCATTCCTCAACGACATCGCGTGCCACATGAGCCTTATGTGCCTGTTCGAGCGCAACCATGTCCAAGGGGACCGTGGTCATTATTCGCAAAGAGAATTCATTATGGGACAAAAGTAGCCGTGAAAGGCCCCTTGCCCACTGCGTCTACCGAATCCGTTGATTCGAGCCCCCACTTGTGGACGATACGCTCGCACGATGAAGCGAGGAAGGCAAGGGATGTGAGAACGGCTTTTGGATTCACCCCGCACATGGAATACGAGGTGAAAAATTATGTGAATAATGCCTAGGAATTAAGTATGCAACACAGGATACCGACTTCGACCAAGCCTAGATTACGCTTTCCTCACGATCGAGATGGCATAAGGGTCTAAACGTTGCTTCTCGAGAAATGATCCAACATAACCATACAAGCTCAACACCACTCATTCCATGTTTGTGGGAATGCTTCATCAATGCACACCCAACACCCGTGTTGACGCCCCATATTATCTATCGCACGACAATATTGGTGCCGATGTTTCAAAGCTAAAGCAAGCCCCACTTAGAACATCCCACAAGGGGGAAGTTAATCCCACAAGAGGTGTTAAAGGCACACTAAAGTCCCTTTGCAGGCACTACCCACGTCGTCCCAATGACAACGATTGACCGTACATGGCTTCGCCCCGTGCGTGCAGCTCCTAGAGCTTTCCATGACATGAGCATCTAGAACTCACAACACGCCTGAAAGCATCGCCTTTCCACATCAATCGCCTAGTGACCTTCACAAAAAATGTCCTCACTGGTGTACCCCGACCGCCCGATGAGCCTTCGTTCTCATGATTTGTAGGTGCCTTGCGATGATGCACGAACTAGCCATGCATGCCACCAAGCGCGTATGCTGCACATCGACGTGCCCACTGTACGCCCGTGTCGGTTAACTGTTGTTGCTTCAGTGTGCCTCCAACACCTCTTCCCCCCCTTGATATATGCTTAAAAAATTCCAAGTAGCAGGATTAGACATAATTTTTCTAAAGAATCATAATGAACATGTACACACAAATTTGCACGTGCTAAGGTACAAACTCACTTCGGCTTGCACAAATGGGTTTTAAATATAAAAACTAACAGATTTAACAAAAATCAAAATTTAATTTTTCACAAATGTGAGAGAAATATAAAAACAAAAAAATATAAAAGCACCTCAAAAAAATATGTGGCTTGCACCAATGACTTTGATATTTCAAAAATAATAGTTTAGAAAAATAAAAATATTATTTTTTTCGAAATATTTAAAAATATAAAAATCAATAAAAATATAAACAAACCCCAAAAAATATTCGGCTTGCACCAATGACTCAAAATATCGAAGACAGTAGTTTTAAAAAAATCTAAATTTATTTTTTTGCAAATATCTGGAAAAAAAATATAAAAATACCACAAAAGAATATCCATCTTGTACCAATGACATTAAAATATCAAATATAATAGTTTTCAATAAAAGTCAAAATTTATATATGTAATGACCCTCGGGATCATTTATGTGTTTCATGCGTGCTTTTTCCTATTTTTCCTTGTCCTGTAGCTTCCTTGTAGCTTGTGTGTGGTGTTGGATTGGGTGGCATTCTCCCGAAGTGTTCGGTTGAGTTTTGTGTGAGTTTTGAGTTTTGGAAGCTTAATGCTTGATAGAGTTGACTTTAGTCAACATATGGAGATTCTGAAGTTAGATCGGAATTTAATCAATTTCATCAGCTCTTGAAGGGCCATTTTTGTCTAATGTTATAATTTTTTTGGGTTTTTGGGCTTCCGTTTGGAGTTCGTACGATTAGGCGTTTTAGCTTTTGAGTTTAGCCAAAAGTAGAACTTGGGGAAGCTTTCTTGGTAAATATGCTCAAAATGGAATTATATCATCGTAGTTACCTCCAGAATGGCGAGTTTGGTCTAGAATGACCTTTGGTTTGAGTTTTGAGGGTATCGGGGGTGAGTTCTTAGCTTTTTGGAGTTTTATTGTGTTTCTTTGTTAAATTGTTGACTTTGGTAAACATTTTGACGAGACGATATCGGATGGCAGATTCGTCAATTCTATTGAGTTTGGAGTGTTGTTTCCAAGTGTTTTGCACTCTTTTTTGTGTCATTTGGACCCCGAATGAATTCCGAGGACTTGTTCAAAGTTTTTAACACTTAGGCCTTTTTCTTAAATTTTTGGTGTCTGGTACAACAGCTTAAGCGAACTCTTGATCACTTAAGTGAAGTCCACTTAAACAACAAAGAGGCCGCTTAAGCGAAGGGCATCAAAGGGGTGGGGTCGCTTAAGCTACCCACCCATGCCTTTTGCAAAGGTCGCTTAAAAGACCAAGTGGTCGCTTAAACGAAGGGCGCCTCTTAGGTGGGCTCCACTTTTGCGAACAGTTGGCCGCTTAAGCATCGTCCGCTTAAGCAAAAAAATATCTGATTTTGCGAAGATCACTGGAATTAAAATCCCTTTCTTCTTCCTTAATTCCTAAGAAAAAGCCATACCTTTGTAAGCTCGGCCTTGGGCGATTTGGAGCTGTTCTTGGTCACTTTCTACACTTCAAAGGTAAGATTCTTCCTTTTCCTCTCCTCTATACTTTTATGACTTTAATTTTGTATATCAAATTTGTTTCCGGCCTCAAATTGCCTACTTTCCAAACCTTAAAGTAAGGTAATTTGGTCATTTGAGGTTGAATTGAGTTTCGTTTATACCCATATTTGGGGCATGTGATCCGTATCCAATGAGGATAGTAGACAGTTTTCTTTTCGTAATTTGGGTGCGTCGATTCGTGGGCTGTTTTAGGCCCAATTTTCAGACCAATTTTTGAGTTAGTGATATGGGTATCATTGGACTCGTATTTACTTGCTCTTTGTGTTCTTGATAGCTTTGCAGCAATCCAAGGCTCTCCGAAAGGAAAAGCACCAGAGTTTTAGTTTGTGTTTGGTTTTCAGTCGTAAGGTAGGTTACAACTTCCTTTTCTTAGACTAGGCTTAGTTAGATTGATTATATTTGGGTAGTATCACATGATTTAGGTTGAACCCTTATGTTGTGTTGAGTTTATTGATCTTTGGGTAGCTTAGGCCATAAGTTTGGTGGATTAGCTTATGTTTAGTCAAAGAGGCCTTAGTTTAGGCGATCCTTATGTGAGTGGTATCCTTAGACCTTTCTTCTAGGTGGCATGAAACATAGGTTTGTGTGGTGTTTGATTGTTTGGTTGGTTTGACTGATAGTATGGCTTCCTTGAGTTATGTTTCTTCTTTGGTTGTTTATTAAATTTTTGGGCCTGAGGCTATGAGCTTGTATTAGCAGGAACTCCAGGTAATTACCATTGTGGTGTGACAAGTATTCTCCCCGGTTTTATATGTATTACATGGGTTGATTGTGATTATACTTCTGAGAAGTGTATATTTTAATGAGTTTTGAAGGAAATTGACGTAGTTTGAAAATTGAAGTTAACCTAAATGAGTTGGAAATCCTTAAGACTTGTGTTAAATAAAAAGTTGTAAAAGGCCTTTTACTTTATTTATCGTACCTTTCAACTGCTTATACTCTGATTATATCGAGGTATCATTCTGGGCGGCCCAAAAGCTTGGTTGGGCTACAGTTTACCTTTTGCTTTACGTTGTTGATGAGCTGCAATCATCATCTCGAGCGGCCCGTGGATACATATGTCCAGGTTATGGGTAAGCTCAACGTGCCATACCAGGCGGCCCGTGGACTCATTTATCTGGGTTATTGGCTTATGGCTAAGCTTGAGGTACCATTTCAAGCGGCTCGATGTTTCTTCTAGGCTTATGATCTTTCTTTACTGTGAGTTTGGCATTATATCGTGTCATGAGTTTTCCTTGGATGTGTTGTTTGTCTTGTTTGTGTGTATTTTGTAGCTAAGTAATGATATTATCTGCCTGTTCTCTAGTATACCGTTGTTATGCCTTAGCTTTCCCTTGTCTTTCTAGTATCATTGTGCTTCTTATTTATATTTGATCTTTTTAAACTCGGACGGCCTATGATGCCTACTAGGTATCCTGTGTTTTGGTACTCATACTGCGGTTCTGCATCTTTTTCTGATGCAGCTCCGAGTTCGAGCCACCCTCACTGAGGTATGGATCTCCAGTGGCTGTCATAGACTAAGATTATGGTGAGCTCCTGTCGTTCAGAGACTTGTTGATGTCCTTCTTTTGTACTGACTCTTGTTGTGTATTTTGTATTAGTCAATTCTCTGTATATATGACTTTTTGTTCATAATATGTCATGTATAGGTGACACCAGGTCTCGGGGTTTGGTATCTTGTGTTAGTTTCTCTCTTGGTCACTTTTGGGCCTATTTTGTACATTTTTTATCGTACTACATATATATATGATATGACCCTTCTTTCTATATACATTATTCTTGTCTTATGCTTTATTACATATGTATTATTTAAATTGTGTCTTCCGTATCTTAGGTTTAGGCTTGTCCACTTGGTGGGTTGTAGTGAACACCATCATGGCCCGACTTAGGTTCATGATAGAGTGGTATCAAAGTTTTTGGTTCATAGATCTCACCAATGCAGGAGCAAGTTAATAGTAGAGTCTCGCGAATCAGTTCGATGACGTCTGTATTCAATCATCGTGAGGATATATGGAATTCTTTCGAACACCTCATTATTTCTTGTTTCTTATCATGTTTTTATGGCTGTACCAATAACTAAACTCCATTTGTTTCATTGTTTCTCAGATGGCTAGGATGAAATCGACTGCGGTCGGGTGTGGACCCCCTGCACCTCTAGGTGAAGCCCCAGCTAGGGGCAGTGTTAGAGGTCAATCCAAACGTCGATACTAGGCATAAGCTCCAGAGCCCGAGAGAGAGGTTGTGCATGTTCATTATCAGTCGAAGGATGTGGGGCCAGCCTAGCCTCTACCAGATTTGTGGCGACATTAGTACTTTATGATACTTTCACCAGAATCCTTAGCTTCATGAAGGGTATGACCGAGGCAGGTACTATGCCTAGCACTTCAGCCGGACCACAAATTAGAGATGCCACTAAAATTTCCTCCCAGAAAAAGGGCACAAGGTACACAGGCCCCACAGGAACATCATGCCGTTGCATCTCCTCGCACAGTAGTTCAGCCGATTCCGATTGTTTCTCCACTTTGGATCCAAGGCAAACTATGACCCTTGAGGAGAAGAGTATGTTGGCGCAATTTATCAAATTGGGTCCTCCTAGGTTCACCGATCCTGCTGGTGAAGATGCACATGAGTTTCTAGTCAGTTGCCAGGAGAGTCTGCATAACATCGGGTTAGTAGAGTCCCATGGAATTGATTACACTACTTATCAACTGGAGGGGCCAGGAAAGCAGTGGTGGATATCTTATTTAGATTGTCGACCAGTCGGGTCACCTTTGGTGCTTGGTCTCAGTTCTTTGAGGCTTTCTTGAAGAAGTATGTACCTCGTAGCCTGAAGGAGAGGTTGCCGCATGAGTTCTCAGATCTAACTCAGGGATAATTTTTAGTTGAAGAGTATGAGGCACGGTTCTATGAGTTGGCAAAGCATGCGGCTATACTTATGCTGATAGAGCTGGAGATAGTTTGTAGTTTTGTCAGAGGGCTCTTATTTCCTCTTAGGTGGGCGATAGAGCAGATGGTGGCATCGAGTTGTTCTTTCATATATATAGTTATCATACACGCACCATTGAGGGGATCCATTGTGAGGCCTATGGGGGCAGAGACAAGAGGCCTCGTTGTCAGGGTGGTTTCAGTGGGTCTCAATCTCGTGGTAGAGGGTTTCACGACCGAGGGTATCCACAATTGTATCAACAGATTACATATGGTGGCACAATAGGTGCTAGTGGTCAGATGGTTCAGACTTTTCGGGGTTCACATTCATGATATTGAGGTCATGGTTGCAAATCAAGTAAAGTCAAGTCATCTCAGAGGAGCAGTTCTGATAGAGGTTGCTACGAGTGAGGAATAATGGGTCATTTTTCCAGAGAGTGTCCTATGATCCTATGATCAGTCATCGCAAGAGGTAGGTCAGCCGGGTCAGCAGGGTCAACAGGTTCAGTCCCCAAGGGCTCCGGTGCAGGGTACTAGGAGTGGTACCTAGGGTACTAGAGGTGGTCCTTAGGAAGGCATATCGGGTGGTCGAGGTAGATGTGGACATATGTATGCATTTCTAGGGAGGTCAGAGGTAGAGACATCGGATTTGTTATTAGAGGTCTGATCTCAGTCTCCCATAAGCCTGTTTATGCTTTATTTGATCTGGGTCTACCTTTCCACATGTTTCTACTTATTATACTACACAGTTAGATTTTTCTTGTGATCATATGTCTATGCCTATGCATATAGCTACCCCCGTAGGTGATTCTTTTGTAGTAGGTCGGGTTTATAGAGCTTGTGTGAGGACCATCTTGGGTTATGATACTTGGGTAGACCTTATTGTGTTAGATATGGTGGATTTCGACGTTATTCTAGGCATGGATTGGTTGTCTCCCTATCATGCGGTCTTAGATTATTTCTCCAAGACTATTACTTTGTGCATGCATGGTATCTCTCCTCTTGTATGGACCAGTTTTGATAGTTATATGCCAACGGGTGTCATCTCTTTTATGACGGTGCAACAGTTGGTAGAGAAGGGATGTCTATCTTATCTTGCTTATGTCTGTGATACTATTGTCGATAGTCTTCCTCTTGATTCAGTTCCTATGGTTAGATAGTTAGTTGATGTTGAGCAGGGTACACAGTAGTTCCTATTCCACTTTACCGGATGGCTCTAGTTGAGTTGAGAGAGCTTACGGAGCAGCTCCAGGACCTCTTGGGAAAGGGGTTCATCAGACCGACTGTATTTCCTTGGGGTGATCATTTTTTTGTGAAGAAGAAGGATGGTACCTTGCATATGTGTATTGACTACACACACCTAAATAAGGTGACCATAAAGAACAAGTATCCTATGTTGCGGATTAATGATTTATTCAACCAGCTTCAGGGTGTAGCGGTGTTCTCTCAGATTAAATTGAGCCCGGGCTACTACCAGTTGAGGATTAGGGCGGCGGACATCCCTAATACTACATTTAGAACTCGGTATGTCCATTATGAGTTTTTAGTCATATATTTTGGGTTGACTAATGCCCCAACAACATTTATACAGTTGATGAACCACATGTTCAAGCATTATTTAGACTCCTTTCTTATTGTATACATCGATGGCATCTTGATCTATTCTAAGAGTAGGGAGCAATATGAGAAACGTCTGAGGGTTGTACTCCAGAACTTGAGAGATCATCAGTTGTATGCCTAATTCACCAAATGTGAGTTTTGGCTTGAGTCTGTAGCATTCTTGGGGTACATAGTATCCAAGAATGACATTATGGTTGATCCAGCTAAGATTGAGGCAGTTCGTAGTTGGGCCAAGCCTACTTCTCCTACTAAGGTTTACAATTTCAGTAGGTTAGCAGGCTACTACAAAGGGTTTGTGGAGGGGTTTTCTTCTGTTGCAGCACCCTTGACTAGACTGACTCAAAACGATGTTCCCTTCCAGTGGTTAGATGAGTGTGAGGCGAGCTTTATGAAGCTCAAGGCCTTGTTGACTTCACCGCCGATTCTTACTCTTCTTGTTGAGAACCATAGTTTACAGTCTAATGTGATGCTTCCGGTGTGGGCCTAGGTTGTATCTCGATGCAGCAGGGTACAGTTATTGCTTATGCTTTCAGGCAGTTGAAGCTTCACGAGAGGAACTACCCCTTTTTTGACTTGGAGTTGGCGGTGGTAGTCTTTATGTTGAAGATTTGGCGGCACTATTTGTATGGAATTCACTGCGAGGTATTCATGAACGTTGTAGTCTTTAGTATTTTTTCAGCCAGAGGGACCTTAATTTGAGACAGAGCAGATTGTTGGAGTTACTGAAAGACTATGACATTTCTATCCTTTATCATTTGGGCAAGGCTTATGTGGTAGCAGATGCCTTGAGTCAGAGGGCAGTGAGTATGGGGAGTTTGGCTTTCTTAGCCTTGGAGGAGCGACCTATGGCTTTGGACATTCAGTCCTTAGCCATTCAGATGGTTAGACTTGATATTTCATAGTCGGGCAGGGTATTTGCTTGTGTAGAGGCTAGATCTTCCCTGATGGAGCAGATTCGGGCATAGGAGTTTCATGATCCACAGTTGAGGACAATTACAGAAAAGATTCTTAGCTACGAGGCTAGGAAGCAACCTTAGATCCGAAAGGCATATTGAGGATTGAGGGTTATAACTGTGTTCCTAGAGTTGATGAGCTAGTTGGGTTGATCCTTTTATAGTCTCATTGTTCTAGGTATTCTATTCATCTCGGTGCTGCAAAGATGTATGGCGATCTGAGGCAGCATTACTGGTGGTGTAGGATGAAGAGGGACATTGCAGCTTTTGTAGCTAGGTGCTTGACTTGTCAGCAGGTGAAGTACGTGGTTTGACTCAGCGGCTACCCATTGTAGAGTAGAAGTGGGAGTGTATATCCATGGACTTTGTGGTAGGCTTGTCGCGTACCTTTCAAGGTTTTGATTCTATTTGGTTTGTCGTTGATTGATTGACCAAGTCATCTCACTTTTTACTGGTCAGACTCCCTACACATCAGAGAGGTTGGCTACTCAGATCTACCTTAGAGAGATTGTCCATTTGCAAGGGGTGCCAATTTATATCATTTCAAACTGTGGTACTCAGTTCACTTCATATTTTTGGAGGTCTATATAGAGGGAGCTGGTACCCGGGTTGAGCTCAACACAACTGTTCACCCTTAGACCGATGGCCAGTCTTAGAGGACTATCTAGATTTTGAAGAATATGATATGGGCTTGTGTTATTGATTTCAGGGGTCAGTGGGATCAGTCATTGGCTCTAGCGGAGTTTGCATATAATAATAGCTACCACTCGAGTATTCAGATGGCACCATTCAAGGCTTTATATGGTAAGAGATGTCGTTCTCCGGTGGGCTGGTTTAATGCTTTTGAGGTTAGGCCATGGGGCACCGACTTACTAAGAGATTCTATGGGTAGTGTATGTGTGATCCAGGAGCGATTTCGTACTGCCCATAGTAGGCCGAAGAGCTATGCAGATTAGAGGCTACGACCTTTACAGTTCGTGGTTGGTGATTGTATGTTCCTACGGATTTCGCCCATGTAGGGCATGATGATATTTGGGATGAGGGGCAAGCTTAGCCCCAGGTTTATCAGTCATTTTGAGATTTTGAGGTCGGTAGGAGAGGTGGCCGATGAGATTGCCTTACCTCAAACTCTTTCCAGTGTTCATCCTATGTTCCATGTCTCTATGTTGAGGCAGTATGTTCCTAATGAGTCCCACGTGCTACAGTGGGAGTCGTTTCAGTTTCATGAGACCTTGAGTTTTGAAGAGGATCCTGTGGCCATCATAAACAGGCAGGTTAGACAGTTGCGGTCTAAGGAGATCCCGTTGGTGAAGTTTCGTGGATGCAAAGTCCGGTCTAGGAGGCTACTTAGGTTACCAAGCTTGATTTGCCGACCCGGTATCCTCATCTTTTTGAGCCTTCAGATATTTCCTTTGACTTACTTTTGCAGGCAAAAGTCTTTTTAGTGGCATCTGTTGTAATGACCATTGAGGTCATTTCTGTGCTTTATGCATGATTTTCCTATTTTTCCCCTTCCCATAGCTTCCTTGTAGCTTGTATGCAGTGTTGGTTAAGGTGGCACACTCCCTGAGGTGTACGCATAAGTTTGGTGCTACTTCTGAGTTTTTGAAGCTTAATGCTTGAAAGAGTTGACTTTAGTCAACATCTAGATATTTTGATATTAGATCAGATTTCCGTCAGTTCCATCAACTCTGAAAGGGGAATTTTTGTCTAGTGTGAGGATTGGTTCATTCGGGCTTTCTTCTGGAGTTTGTGTGATTAGGCGTTTAAACTTTTGAGTTTTGCCAAAAGTGGAACTTGGGGTAACTTTCTTGGTAAACATGCGCGCAATTGAATTCCGTTAGCGTGGTTAGCTCCAGAATGCTGAGTTTCATCTAGAACGGCCTTTTGTTTGAGTTTCTAGGGTGTCGGGGGTGAGGTTTTAGCTTTTTGGAGTTTTATGGTGTTTCTTTGTTTAAGTGTTGACTTTGGTCAACATTTTGACGAGACCACCTAGGTTGGTTGTTTCATCGATAACTTTGAGTTCGGAGTGTCATTTCCAAGTGGTTTTCATTCTAGTTTACGTCATTTGGACCCCGAATGAATTCTGAGGGCTTGTTCCAAGTTTGAACACTTAGGCCTTTTGCTGAAATTTCTGGTGTCTAGTGCCACGACTTAAGCTAAATCTTGATCGTTTAAGCGAAGGGCATCAAATGGGAGGGGGTTGCTTAAGCGACCCACCCTTGGGTTTTGTGAAAAACGCTTAAGCAACCAAGTGATCTCTTAAGCGAAGGGCGCCTCTTAGGTGGGCTATGCTTTTTCGAACATTTGGCCGCTTAAGCAAACAAATGTCCAGTTTTGCGAAGATCGCTGGTAACAAAACCCCTTTCTCCTTATTTTAATTTAAAGAAGAACCCATACCTTTGTAAGCTCGGCCTCGGGGGATTTGGAGCTAGTCTTGGTCATTTTCTACGCCTCCAAGGTGAGATTCTTCCTTTTCCTCTCCTCTACGCTTTTATGTCTTCAATTTTGTAAATGAAATTCATTTCCGACGTCAAATTCCCTACTTTCCAAACTTTAAAGTAAGGTAATTTTTCCATTTGAGGTCCGAATTGAGTTCTATTTTCGCCCATCTTTTGGGCATTTATCCTTATTCTAATGAGGACAGTATGACAATTTTATTTTCGTAATTTAGGTGCATTGATTCATGGGCTGTTTTAGGACCAATTTTCAGTCCGATTTTTGAGTTAGTGATATAGGTATCACTGGAATCGTATTAAGTTTCTTTTTGTGTTATTGATAGCTTAATAGCAATCAAAGGCTCTCTGGAAAGGAAAAGAACCAGAGTTGTAGTTCCTGTGTGGTTTTTGGCCTTGAGGTAGGTTATGGATTCCTTTTCTTAGACTGTACTTAGTTAGATTGAATATATTTGGGTAGTGTTGCATGATTTAGGTTGAACCCTTAGGTTGGGTTGAGTTTATTGATCCTTGGATAGTTTTGGCCATAAGTTGGCTCATTTATCTTAAGTTTAGTCGGAGAGGCCTTAGTTTAGGTGATCCTTGTGTGAGTATTATCCTTAGACCTTGCTTCTAGGTGGTGTGAAACATATGTTTGCGTGGTGTTTTATTGTTTGGTGGGTTTGATTGATAGTATGGTTTCCTTGAGTTGTTTTTCTTTTTTGGTTTTTTATTAAATTATTGGGCCTGAGGCCGTGATCTGGGATTAACAAGAACTCCAGGTTAGTACCCTTGTGGTGTGACGGGTATTCTCCCCAATTATGTGTGTATGCCATGGGTTGATTATGTTTATACTCTTGAGAAGTGTCTATTTTAATGTGTTTTGAGGGAAACTGACTTGGTTTGAAAATTAGAGTTAACCTAAATGAGTTGGAAGTCCTTGAGACTCGTGTTGAATAAAAAGTGGTAAAAAGGCCCTTTACTTGTTTTATCGCACCTTTCAGGACGGTCCGTCGGCAGTGGCCGTTGGTAGGCAGCTGACAGTTGAGTTCAGGGTTAGTTGGGTCTTTTCCTAATTAATTAACTCCTATACTACGTTGTTTTACCCTTCACTAAGACCCCTATATAAGAATTTTAACCCCCAAATTCAACCCATTCAAGTCATTCTTCCAAAATCACAAAAGAAGATCAATTCTCTTCCCCAAAATATTTCTCTCTCTAGAAACTTGAAGAAGAAAAAGGTTCAACCTAGGGTTTCAAGTCAAGCCTCTATTTTCTCCATTGAAGATAAGCTTTTGGCTTTGAGGTTTGATAGTTTTCATCCATGGATTCCTTCCATTCATATAGTTCCCAAATTCCCCTATTTCAAAGTTTGAATTCCCCAATTGAGTTAGGGTTTTCTTCAATTATCATGGGTTCTCTTCATTATTGATTTAAATGATTGAATTATGATCTCTTATGCATGAATCGATGAAGTACTATGATTTTATGATGATTTCCCATATGAACCCATGTAATCCCCATGTTTTCAAGTTGTAAATCATATGATGTGGGATTTTGACTATAAAGGAAGAGTTTTATTAAATTACGCATGTATTGCTAGGTTTACATGAATTTATGATGAAATCCATATCTAACCCTTGTTTTCTAAGTATTGATGATTGAAAGTGGGTTTTGACCTTGAAAGGTAAATTTATGGACTTATGCATATTCTTATGAAATCTATGCAAATGTTTTAAGGATGCTTTGAGAGTAAAGTATCAATGATGATGATGATGTAGATGTGTTGTTGAAATTATTTTTCTCATATACACATAGAAGAAAGATGTGAAAGATTTTCTCACATAATAAGGATTCTAAGATTGAAATGATTTCTCACCTAATTGAATCAAATATTAAGAGCTATCCTAATGAACCTTGCTTGGATTGGTTATAGAAAGATACCTTTCCATGGATGATGACTTAGCTTGGATTGGTTATATGACGGTCCTTTCCATGAATAATAAGAACAAGTAAGAAATGACTATTATGTGGGATTTATTCTTAACACACAGAGGATATTGAGATGGAAGCTCTCCTGTTAATAGAGGTCAGGATTCTAGTGGCAATCTCTTATCCCTTACCTATGTGCCCCCATAGGATAATTGTCTAGATAGACATTAGCTAGTGGATCCACTTTAGCTCAGTTATGGTCTTTACCTTAGCAAGTAGGACAACCCTTTTCGGTGTGGGAGATACCAGGGGATCATGTTATAGCTCACATGGTCTCTATGTCGGTTAAGGCTAATTCCCCACATGAATAATGAACTAAAGTTATTTCAAGAAGTATCACATATGAGTTCAAAGGCTTTAAAGATGATTAGCTTGCATTGACCATGGTTTTATGACTTATGTTTTGTAACTCATTTATATCATGTTTAGCTTGGTCAATTGCATGTCATGAAATGAAATGTCCCTTTTTAGCATGATTTAATTTTTTTTATGCATAGCTATCATACTTGGTACATTTTTTTGTACTAACGCATACTCTTGCCTACATTTCCCCAAATATAGGGTCCGACAGTCAGGTTTCTCAATTTTGTGGCTAGTGGTTGAGTTAGAGGTTTCCCGAGCTTTGATGAGTCCTCATGCTTCGAGGGCGGATCTTCATTGTTTCACTTTCTTTCATATATTTCTCTTTTGGACATCATGTATGGGCTAGGCTCAATTTCATTCTATTGTACTAGATGGCTATATTGAGAGAAGTATTTTAGACTTCCGTTTTTCTTTTATAAAACTATTGGACTTGGACTATTGTTTTACTCTTATTGCTCTATTTCTTATGTTATGAAAGCTAAGTAGCTTTTATGGGGTCCTTCGGGGTTCTATACTCTATGTTACATCTAGGGGGTACCCCTGGGTCCTGACAAACTTGAAAATTAGAGGACAAGGTTTAGAATGGTCCTAGGATGTCTCATAATCCACGTCTAGTAGAGTCTTGTACATAAGTGTGAAGCGCTCCACATTTATGAATGAGAGGCTACAAGATGATTAGGAAACTCCACTTCATTCATTACTCTTAAGCCGTGCGATAGATTTTTACTCTATAAGGTCTCTCTCCTAATCCTTACCTGATGCTCTACAGGATATGGCTACTCAAAGAGCTTATACTAGAAGGAATGTGAGGGAGAATGTGGAAAAAAAAAATCCTCCCCAAGCTACTCAAGTTTCGGTCGATCCTTTGGCCGAACAAGTCACTAATGAAGAGTTTAGAGCTGCTTTTCAACTGTTGGCTCAAGCCGTGACGACCCAAGACAATAGAGAGGTTGCGGTTCCCGTGAACCCAAATGTGGGCACGATGACTTCTAGAGTGAGGGACTTCACTAGGGTGAATCCTCCGGAGTTTCATTGTTCTAAAGTTGAGGAAGATTCTCAAGAGTTCATAGATGAGGTCTACAAGGTTTTGATGATCATCGGAGTGATGCTGGTGGAAAAGGTAGAGTTGGCCGCTTATCAACTTCAGGGTGTGGCTCAAATTTGGTACAACCAATGGAAAGAAGGGAGACCGAAAGATGCGAGTCCTCTTGATTGGGAGAAGTTTAAGGCTGCTTTTCTTGATAGGTTCTTTCCCCTTGAGATGAGGGAAGCTAAGGTGCTTGAGTTTATCAATCTTCGTCAACGAAGTATGAGTGTGAGGGAATATGCTCTAAAGTTCACTCAATTGTCTAAATATGCTCCAACAATGGTTGCTGATTCAAAGGAAAGGATGAGTAAGTTCGTTTCGGGTGTGTCAGAAATGGTGGTTAAAGAGTGCCGTACCGACATGCTCATTAATGACATGGATATCTCTCGTCTCATGGTTCATGCACAACAAATTAAGGAGGATAAACTTAAGGAAAAGTCTAGAGAGGTAAGGAGGGCTAAGACCGGTGATGGTAACTTCTCTCATGCAAGGTCCGATGGACATGGTTATCCTAGATTTTGACAAAGGTTTTCCGGTCAAGGTTCCTCCAATGCTCCTCCTAAGTTCAACAAAGATAGGGTGTCTAACCCTAAGCCTCAAGGAGGGAATGGTAGTGGATCTTCATTGCCCATGTCAACTTGTACTAGGTATGGAAGGAAGCACGAGGGTAAGTGCATAGCCGGCACAAATGGTTGCTTTAGTTATGGTAAAAGTGGTCATAAAATGAGGGATTCCCCAATGCTTATGGTTAAAGGAAGAGAGGGCAAGCAAGCTCCTTCTAGTGGTTCGGGTCCCAATGCTCCTAAGCAAAACCGATTTTATGCACTTCAAACTCGTGGTGAACAAGAGGGTTCTCCTGATGTCGTTACCAGTATGTTGAAAATTTTCCAACTCGATGTTTATGCTTTACTTAATCCTGGTGCTACCTTGTCTTTTGTGACACCATATGTGTCTATGAGGTTTGATGTTCTTCTGGATGTGCTGTTATAACCTTTTTCTGTCTTTACTCCTGTTGGTGATTCTATTGTGGCTAAGAGGGTCTATAGAAAGTGTCTCGTTTCCTTGTCTCATAGAGTTACTCTTGTTGACTTGGTAGATCTTGATATGCTAGACTTTGATGTTATTCTTGGTATGGATTGTCTTTACTCATGTTATGCTTCTATTGATTGTAGAACTCATGTAGTCAAGTTTCAATTTTCGAATGAGCCTGTCCTAGGGTGGAAGGGGGGAAATTCTATGCCTAAGGGTCAGTTTGTCTCTTGTCTTAAAGCTAGATAGATGATTTCTAAGGGTTGCATTTACCATCTAGCTAGGGTGAGGGATGCAGATTCCGAGACCCCAACTATTAAGTCAGTCCCCGTTGTAAATGAGTTTCCAGAAGTGTTCCCAGATGACTTACTAAGTATTCCTCCAGAAAGGGAAATAGATTTTGGTATTGACCTTCTCCCAGATACGATACCTATTTCTATTCCTCCTTACCGTATGGCTCCGGCAGAACTAAAAGAGTTTAAATATCAATTGAAAGATTTGTTGGATAAGGGTTTCATCCGATCGAGTATATACCCATGGGGTCCTCCAATTTTGTTTGTTAGAAAGAAAGATAGTTTTCTTCGTATGTGTATTGACTATCGTCAGTTGAACAAGGTGACCATTAAGAATAAGTATCCTCTCCCAAGGATAGATGATCTATTTGACCAACTTCAAGGAGCAAGTTATTTCTCTAAGATTGATCTTCGATCGAGTTATTACCAATTGAGGGTGAAGGAAGATGATATTTCGAAGATGGCTTTTCAAAATCAGTATGGTCATTATGAGTTGTTGGTAATGTCATTTGGATTGACTAATGCTCCGGCGGCTTTTATGGATTTGATGAATATGGTGTTTAGATAATACCTTGACATGTTTGTGATTGTGTTCATTGATGATATATTGATGTATTCAAGAAGTGAGAATGAGCATATTGATCATTAGAGGATTGTGTTGCAAATTCTCAAGGACAAACAACTTTTTGCAAAGTTTAGCAAATGTGAATTTTGGTTAAAGTCCGTAGCTTTTCTTGGTCATATTGTTTCAAGTAAGGGTATTGAGGTAGATTCTAAGAAGACGGATGCGGTCAAGAGTTGGTCTAGACATCTAACTCCTTCGGATATTAGAAGTTTCTTGGGCTTAGCCGGTTATTATAGAAGGTTTGTTGAAGGATTCTCTTCAATTGTCTCTCCTTTGACGGCTTTGACTCAAAAGAAGACTAAGTTCATATGCTCTGAAGCGTGTGAGAAGAGATTCCAAGAGTTGAAAGATAGACTTACTTCCACTCCGGTGTTAACTTTACCAAAACGGACCGATGGCTTTGTTGTTTATTGTGATGCCTCAAGAATTGGGTTCGGGTATGTACTTATGCAAGATGGGAAAGTTATTGCCTATGCCTCAAGGCAACTTAAGATTCATGAGAAAAATTATCCTACCCATGACCTTTGAACTAGTGGCGGTTGTTTTTACCTTAAAGATTTGGAGGCATTATTTGTATGGAGTTCAGTAGATGTGTTTACCGACCACAAGAGTTTGCAATATGTGTTTAATCAGAAGGATCTAAATCTTCACCAAAGAAGGTGGCTTGAGTTATTGAAAGATTATGATATGAGCCATCTCTATCACCCCAAAAGGCAAATGTGGTGGCGGATGCTCTAGGTCGGTTATCTATGGGTAGTGTTGCTCATATTGAAGAAGAAAAGAAAGAGTTGGTTCGAGATGTTCATAGATTGGCCCGATTAGGTGTTTAGTTAGTGGACTTCACCAAGGGTGGTGTTATGGTTCACAATGGGTCTGAATCGTCTTTTGTGGCGGATGTGAAAGTCAAGCAAGGTCTTAATCAAATCTTGGTAGAGTTGAAAGAAGTGGTGCTTAAGAAATTCGTTGAGGCTTTCTCCCAAGGGAGGGATGGTGTACTTAGATATCAGGGTCGTTTGTGTGTTCCAAATGTGGATGACTTGAGGGAACAGATCTTGTCGGAAGCCCATAGATCACATTATTCCATTCACCCAGGAGCAACCAAGATGTACCGTGACTTACCGGAGGTCTATTGGTGGAATGGGATGAAGAAGGATATTGCGGAATTTGTGACTAAGTGTCCTAATTGTCAACAAGTGAAAGTTGAGCATCAGAAAGCGGGAGGTCTGTCCCAAGATATTAGCATTCCTACTTGGAAGTGGAAAGATTTTAACATGGACTTTATAGTTGGTTTGCCACGCACCCGGCGATAACAAGATCCGATTTGGGTGATAGTAGATCGGATGACGAAATCGGCTCATTTTCTTCCTGTTAAGGTTTCCTATTCGGCGGAGGACTATGCCAAGTTATACTTATGAGAAATAGTAAATTTTCATGGAGTGCCTTTCCCCATTATTTCCGATCGTGGTACCCAATTCACTTCTGAGTTTTGGAAATCATTCCAAAGGTGTCTTGGCACAAAAGTTAAGCTTAGCACGACTTTTCATCCCCAAACCGATGGCCAAGTGGAGCGTACTATCCAAACTTTGGAAGATATGTTAAGGGCTTGTGTGATTGATTTTAAGGGTAATTGGGACGACCATTTGCCATTGATTGAGTTTGCATAGCTACCACTCGAGTATTGATATGGCTCCGTTTGAGGCCCTATATGGTACGGGGTATAGATATCCAATAGTTTGGTTTGAGGTGGGTGAAGTTGCCCTCATAGGTCCCGAGTCGGTACATGAGGCCATAGAAAAAGTTCAACTTATTAGAGAAAGGTTGAAAACGGCTGAAAGTCGACAAAAGTCATATGTCGATGTTAGAAGAAGAGATCTTGAGTTTGATATTCATGATTGGGTTTACTTGAAAATCTCACCCATGAAGGGTGTAATGAGGTTTGGTAAGAAAGGAAAGCTTAGTCCCCGATATGTAGGCCCATATCAGATTTTGAGACGTGTTGGTAAGGTTGCTTATGAGCTAGAATTGCCGAATGAGTTGGCATCGGGGCATCCAGTTTTCCATGTCTCTATGTTGAAGAAATGTGTTGGTGATCCGACATCTATAGTTTCTTTAGAAGGTTTGGGAGTTAAGGAGAATCTTTCTGATGAGGAAGTTTTGGTTGAGATTTTAGACCGAAAAGTCAAGAGGTTAAGAAATAAAGAAATAGCTTCCGTGAAAGTGTTGTGGAGGAATAAGTTAGTTGAGGGTGCTACTTGGGAGGCCAAGGCCAATATGATGTCCCGATATCCTCATCTCTTTCCTTCTACTCCTACTCTAGCTTGAGGTAATGAGTTCCTCATGGTTTGCTCTTTGTTTTGGAGTCGTGTGTTTTTATGTGTTTCCATAGTTTCCTTATTAAGCATGCTTTGTAAAAGTTCAAGTTTTGAGAATAATGAGTTTTCTTAATTGACTCTTACATGTTTATGTGCGCATGAGTGTGAGTTGCATGTAGACTACTTGATATGGTGTTATGAGCATGATTTTAGCATGGAGTGAAGTTTCCTCCTTGGATATATGCATTTGAGTTTGTTGTTAGCTTGGAGTTAATTTTTCCTCCTTGAATGTTAGATTGGAGTTGATATTTCCTCCTTGAATGTTATCTTGGAGTTGATGTTTCCTCCTCGGATTTGTGCATTGCATGCATATTGGGCTTTTAGACTTAGTTTCACCCCTCTTATGATGTTTTGATAACGTCTTAGCTTTTAGTTGATAGTTCCTCCTTGGTTATATGCATTCATTGTAGGTTGGGTTGTTAGTTCCGCTCCTACTCATTTCGTACTAGCTTGAATCTCATTAGAGGACGAATGGTCCCAAGGGGGAGATATTGTAACACCCCGGATTCGAGAAAGGACAAATTACCCATTTCAAGATGTTGCAGGTGCAAACCCACGCCGGCCACCCACGACCCGTGGAAGGGACCATGGACCATAGGTGTGGTCCGTGGATGGCCTGCCTGAAAGTGGTCTGAGGGCCCAGAACCAAGTCCTTAACAACAGACCGTTGGTCAGATCATGGTCCGCGGTTGGGGTCTGTTGTTCAAGGCGCCAATTCTAACTTTCATACCACCATCGACGGCCGTGCAGGACGGTCCGTCGTCCTAACCATGGTTCGTCGGCAGTGGCCGTTGGTGGGAATCTGACAGTTGAGTTCAGGGTTAGTTAGGTCTTTTCCTAATTAATTAACTCCTATACTACGTCGTTTTACCATCACAACCCATTCAAGTCATTCTTCCAAAATCACAAAAGAATATCAATTCTCCTCCCCAAAATATTTCTCTCTCTACAAAGTTGAAGAAGAAGAAGGGTTCAACCTAGGGTTTCAAGTCAAGCCTGCATTTTCACCATTGAATATAAGCTTTTGGCTTTGAAGTATGATAGTATTTATCCATGGGTTCCTTCCATTCATGGAGTTCCCAAATTTCCCTATTCCAAAGTTAGAATTCCCTAATTGAGTTAGGATTTTCTTCAATTATTATGGGTTCTCTTCATTATTGTATTAAATGATTGAATTATGATATCTTATGCATGAATTGATGAAGTACTATGATTTTATGATGATTTCCCCCTATGAACCCATGTAATCTCCATGTTTTCAAGTTGTGAATCATATGATGTGGGATTTTGACTATAAAGGAAGAGTTTTAAGAAATCAAGCATGTATTGCTAGGTTTACATGAATTTATGATGAAATCCATATCTAATCCTTGTTTTCTAAGTATTGATGATTGAAAGTGGGTTTTGACCTTGAAAGGTAAATTATGGACTTATGCATTTTCTTATTAAATCTATGCAAATGTTTTAAGGATGTTTTGAGAGTAAAGTATCAATGATGCTGATGTATATGTGTTGTTGAAAGAATTTTTCTCATATACACATAGAAGCAAGATGTGAAAGGTTTTCTCACATAATAAGGATTCTAAGGTTGAAAGGTTTTCTCACCTAATTGAATCAAAGATTAAGATCTATTATAATGAACCTAGCTTGGATTGGTTATTGAAAGATACCTTTCCATGGTTGATAACTTAGCTTGGATTGGCAAGATGACGTGCCTTTCCATGGATAATAAGAAGAAGTAAGAAATGACTATTCCGTGGGATTTATGCTTAGCACCGAGAGGATATTGAGATGGAAACTCTCCCGTTAATAGAGGTGGGGTTTCTAATAGCAATCTCTTATCCCTTACCTATGTGCCCCCATAGGATGATTGTTTAGATAGAGATTAGCTAGTGGATTCACTTTAGCTCAGCTATGATCCTTACCTTGGCAAGTAGGACAACCATTTTCGGTGTGGGAGGCACCGGGGGATCATGTTATAGCTCACATGGTCTCTATGTCGGTTAAGGCTAATTTTCCACATTAATAATGACCTAAGGTTACTTCAAGAAGTATTTCATATGAGTTCAAAGGCTTTAAAGATGATTAGCTTGCATTAACCATGGTTTTATGACTCATGTTTTCTAACTCATTTATATCATGTTTAGCTTGGTCAATTGCATGTCATGAAATGAAATTTTCCTTTTTAGCATAATTTAAATGTTTTATGCATAGGTATCATACTTGGTACATTGTTTTGTACTAACGCATACTCTTGCCTACATTTTCCCAAATGTAGGGTCCGACAGTCAGGTTTCTCAGTTTCGTGGCTAGTGGTTGAGTTTGAGGTTTCCCGAGATTTGGTGAGTGCTCATGCTTTGAGGACGGATCTTCATTGTTTCACTTTCTGTCATGTATTTCTCTTTTGGACATGATGTATGGGCTACGCCCAATTTCATTATATTGTACTAGATGGCTATATTGAGACAAGTGTTTTAGACTTCCGCTTTTCTTTTATAAAGCTATTGGACTTGGACTATTGTTTTACTCTTATTGTTTTATTTCTTATGTTATGAAAGCTAAGTGACTTGTATGGGGTTCTTCGGGGTTCTACACACCATGTTACATCTAGGGGGTACCCCTGGGTCGTGACACTGATATTATTTTTGTTTTTTTACGCATATGTTCAAAAAATATTAAAATAAACAAAAAATATGAAAAAAGTAAAAAAAAAGTCACCTCAAAAAATATTTGGCATGCACCAATGATTTTAAAATATTGAAAATAATAGTTTTTAAAAAAATAAAAATTTACAAATGTTTGAAAAATTTAAAAATCAAGAAAAATATATTTAAAATAATAATATGTAAACACCTCAAAAAAATATTTATCTGGCACCAATGAATTTAAATATAAAAACAAACAATAAGTTATAAAATTCAATTAAAAACCCATGTTTTATATGCCATGTTTGATTTTTAAATATTTTTTCGCAAAGACCGAAAAATATAAAATTCAATTAAAAAATATAAAAAATACTTCAAAAAATATTTGGCTTACAACCAATGAATTTAAAATATCAAAAATAATAGTTTTAAGTTATTTAATATTATTTTTCGAAAATATTCAAAAAGTAAAAAAAAATCAAGAAAAATAGAAAAAGAACATGAAAACCCTCCGAAAATATTCGGTTTGCACAAATGACTTTAAAATATAAAAAAAAAAAAATTAAAAAAATCATAATCTTACATATGTCCAGAAAATTCAATTTTTTTTCAAAAAAAATCTAGCTTGCACCAATGACTTACAAATATAAAAAAAAAAAGTCGTAAATGTCATAAAATATAAAGCTCAACAAAAACATAAAAAAGGTATATAACAACGCCTCACAAAATATTTGACTTGCACCAATGACTTAAAAATATCAAGAGTAATAGTTTTTTTTTTTAAAAAAAAACAAAATTCAATTTTTTCGCAAATGTCTGAAAACTATAAAAATCAAGAAAATATATAAGAAAAATATGAAAACACCTCAAAAAAATATTTGTCTCCACCAATGACTTTAAAATATCATAAATAATAGATTTAAAAAAATATTTTTTTTCAAATATGTCCGAAAAATATAAAAATATAGAAATATCTAAAAATATAGAAATATCTAAAAATATATTTTTAAAAAAATATTTCATTTGCACCAATGACTTTGTAATATAAAAAATAATAGTTTTAAAAAAAAAAACAAAATTTGAAATATATCCGAAAAATTCCAGTTTTATTTTATTTTTTCTCACATGTTTAAAAAGATATAAAAATCAAGAAAAATATTATGAAAAACAAAACACACACAATTTTTTTTTTTGTCTTGCATCAATGACTTTAAAATATTGAAAGTAATAATTTTCAAAAACTTTCAATATTCTTTTTGCAAATGTCCTAAAAAATATCAAAATTAAGAAAAATATATTTAAAAAAAAAAAACAACTCCAAAAAACTATCATCTTGTACCAATGACTTTAAAATATCGAAAATAATAGTTTCAAAAAAAATAAAATCAACATCTATTTCTTTTTGCAAATGTCCAAAACATGTCAAAATCAAGAAAAGTATACATAAAATATAAAAACACCTCAAAAAATATATGTTTTGCACCAATGACTTTAATATATCGGAAATAATTGTTTTTAAAAGAATCAAAATTTTAATTTTTATCGCTAATGTCTGAAAAATATAAAAATCAAGAAAAAAATAAATATAAAAACACCTCAAAAAATATTCGGAAAAAATAAATTTTTTATGTATATCCAAAAAAAATTGATCTTATTTTTAATTTTTTTCATAAATATCCAAAAAATATATCAAAAAAAAAAAATTGGCTTGCACCAATGACTTGAAGATATAGAAAATAATGGTTTTCTAAAAAAATCAACTTTTTTCTCACAAATGTTTGAAAAATATAAAAATTAATAAAAATATAAAAAATATATAGAAACATCTCAAACAATATTCGACTTGCGCCAATGACTTTAATATATCAAAAATAATAGTTCTAAAAAAAGCAAAATTTATATATGTCAAAAAAATTAATATTTTATTTTATTTTATACGTAAATGTCCAAAAAAATATAAAAATAAGGAAAAATATAAAAGCATCTCAAAATAATATTAGGCTAGAACCAACGACTTTAAAATATCGAAAACAATAGTTTTGGAAAAAAATCAAAATTTATGTATATCTGAAATTTTTTGATTTTATTTGTAAATATCCAAAAAGTGAAAAAAAAACATAAAAAATATCCATCTTGCACAAATACCTATGAAATATAAAAAATTAATAGTTTTAAAAAAATCAATTATTTTTTCAGAAATGTTTGAAAAGAATAAAAATCAAGGAAAATATTATAACACCTCAAAAAATATTTGGCTTCCACCAATGAATTTAATATATCGAAAAATAATAGTTCTAAAAAAGAAAAAATTTATATATGTCAAAAAATATTTGAAATTTTATTTTATTTTTTTAATAAATGTTTGAAAAATATAAACAAACCCACAAAAAATTATTCAGCTTGAACCAATGACTTTAAAATATTGAATATAATAGTTTAAAATTATTTTATTTGCAAATGTCCAAAAAATATATTAATCAAGAAGAATATATTTTAAAAAATATAAAAACATCCCAAAAATTATTTGGCTTACACCAATTACTTTAATATATTGAAAATAATAGTTTTCAAAAAAATAAAAATTTCTATTTTCGTGAATGTCCAAAACAATATAAGAATCAAGCAATATATAAAAACAACTCAAAAAAATATTCGGCTTCCACCAACTACTTTAAAATATCAAAAAAAATAGTTTTAAAAAGAACCGAAATTTATATTTTTTTCAAATGTGTGAAAAATATAAAAATTAAAAAATATTGAAAAATTACCACCTCAAAAAGATATTCGGCTTTCACCAATGACTTTAAAATATCAAAAATAAAAGTTTTCAAAAAAAAAAAATTGAAATTTTATATGTTTCCAAAAAAAATTGAATTTATTATTATTTTTTCGTAATTTTCAGAAAATTTTAAAATTAAGAAAATATATTAAAATACCTCAAAAAAAAAAATCGGATTTACTCAATGATTTTAAAATACCGAAAATAATAGTTTTCAACAAAAACACAATTTTATTTTCACAAACGTTCGTAAAATATTTTTAAAAAATATAAAAATTTATTAAAACCTCAAAAAAATATTCGTCTTGCACCAATGATTTTAAAATGTCTATAATAATATTTTTCAAGAAAAATTAAAATTTTATATATATCTGAAAAATTCTTAATAACAAATTATTTGTTTCGCAATTGTTTGCAAAATATAAAAACACCTCAAAAGAATATTCGGCTTGCACCAATGACTTTAGAATATAAAAAATAATAGTTATCAAAAAATAATAATTTAATTTCTTATATATGTCCCAAAAATTCTGAAATTGTTTTTTATTTTTTCACAGATGTCTGAAAAATATCAGATTCAAGAAAAAAAAAAGAAAATATTAAAACACCTCAAAAATATATTCTGCTTGCACCAATGATTTTAATATATCGAAATAATAGTTTTTAATGAATTTTTTTTTTATTGCAAATGTCTAAAATATATAAAAATCAAGAAAAATATAAAAATGCCTCAAAAAAATATTTCGCTTGCACGAATGGCATTAAAATATAAAAAGTAATAGGTTTTGAACAAAAATCAAAATTTATACAAGGCCAAAAATTTCTGAGTTTTTTTCAAATGTCTGAAAAATATAAAAATACCTCAAAAAATATTCGGCTTGCACCAATAACTTTAAAATATCGAATATTATAATTTTAAGAAAAAAAAATCAAAATTTCATTTTTTTTCGCAAGAAAAATATAAAACAATATAAAAACACCTCAAAAAAATATTTATCTTGCACCAATGTTTTTAAAATATCAAAAATAATAGTTTTCAAAAATGAGTCAATTTGAGTGATTTCTACATGTTTATGTGCATTTGAATATGAATTGCATATAGACTACATGATATGATGGTATGAGCATATTTTAGCTTGGAGTTGATGTTTCCTCCTCAGATGTTGGCTTGGAGTTAATGTTTCCTCCTCGGATATGTGTATTGCATGCATGATGGGATGTTAGATTTAGTTCCACCTCTCTTATGATGTTATGATTACGTCTTAGCTTGGAGTGGATAATTCCTCCTTGGTTATATATGCATGAGATGAACTTGCATTGATGGTTGGGTTGTTAGTTCCTCTCCTACTCTTTTCGTACTAGCTTGAATCTCATTCGAGGACGAATGATCCCAAGTGGGAGATATTGTAACACCCTAGATTCAAAAAGGGCAAAGTAACAATTTTTAGGAGTTGCAGGTGCCAGCCGACGGAGGCCACCTACAGCCCGTGGATGGGACCACGGACCGTAGGTGTGGTCCGTGGTTAGCCACCCCCACTCAATCCCAGAGGTACAGAACCCGGCCTGACCAACGGATCGTCGGTCAGACCATGGTCCGTGGTCGAGGGTCCGTAGTTCAGGACCCCCAAAACTAACTTTCTGCCCATGGACGATGACCGTTGAGGACGGACTGTCGGTCAGTCCACGGTCCGTCGGTAGGGGTCCGTAGGTCATACCTGGCAGTTAAGTTTCAGGGGCAGTTGGGTCTTTTTCTAATTATTTTATCCCTATACTATGTCGTTTTACCCTTCACTAAGTCCTCTATATAAGTGATTCCAACCCCCAAATTAGTTCATTCACTTCATTCTCTTCAAATTCACCAAAAAGAAGAACTCTCAAATATTTCTCTCTATAAAGCTTGAAGAAGTAGGATTCAACCTAGGGTTTCGAGTAAAGACTCAATTCCTCCATTGAAGATAAGCAATTGGCTTCGAGGTATGATAGTTTTCATCCATGGATTCCTTCCATTCATGGAGTTCCCAAATCCTCCTATTTTCAAAGTTAGAAATCCCCAATTGAGTTAGGGCTCTCTTCAATTTTTGTGGGTTCTCTTGATTATTGATTTAAATGATTGGATTATAATCTCTTATGCATGAATTGATGAAATACTATGATTTTATGATGATTCCCCTATGAACCCATTTAATTCCCATGTTTTCAAGTTATGATCATGTGATGTGGGATATTTATTATGAAAGGAGAGTTTTATGAAATTAAGCATGTATTGATGGAATTACACATAGCTTTAGGAATGATACTTAGTATTGTATTAATTTGAAGCACAAGATCTAAGACTTAATCGACTAGAAAGTGGTCACTCTACAGACATTTGTGCCTAACGTCAAGAGTAACCCTTTGCCAAACCATGGAGGCGTCACTATCAATATGATAGAGACGAGTATGATGGTGCATGACAAAGGCGATAGTTCTGACTGAACCTGATGACTTTTAAAAAGTTGTGGTCTCATTGTACATAAAAGAGAAGAAGGAATTTGTGATCATGACTCCCAAGAATGTTGTTGCTCTGGTGCCAAGGGAAACTCCTATGCAAGAGAGGTTCGTGATTGAACCTGCTGTCACTCAAGGCATGACCAGATCAGGTTGGTGTTATACTCTTGAAGAATTGGCTTAGGGATGGCACAAGAAGGACCAACAGAAAAGAATAATCAGCGAGGCTGAGGCGGAAGAGTTTTGGCGGAAGATGCAACCAAAGGAATATTCCATCATGAAGCATTTGGAGAAGACACCAACTCAAATCTCTATGTGGGCCTTATTTATGAGCTCAAAACTGCACATACAAGCCCTAATGAAGGCCTTGGATTACACTTATGTGCCCGTAGGTACAAAAAGTGATAATCTGGCGGCTATGGTAAGTGAAGTCATCCGGGGGCACAACATCAACTTTTGTGATCAAGAGTAACCCCTTGAAGTCGCAATGCACAACAAAGCTCTACACTATGGACTTGTCTTAATATTTTCCCACTATGGACTCTCAAACAGTTGAATTTTGACTTGGGGAAGGTTCACCAAAACCAAGTCAACGTAAGGTCTTTTGATGGAGGACAAAGAGACACACTGGGAGAGGTGAATTTGGGGATTCAAGTGGGCCTAACAGAGTTTAGTGTTGAATTTCAAATGATGGATATTTACACCAGCTAAAACTTGCTATTACGGAGACCATGGATCCATATGGCCGGGGTTGTGCCTTCTACCCTTAATCAATTTATGAAGTTCATATTGAACAACCACAAATTGGTTATTTATGGTGAGGGAAGCCATTCGAATGGCTATGCACCAATTGTTGATGAGGTTTCCAGCGGTTCTAACTTCTACACGGTGGAGCTAGTTTACGCCATCGGTGATTATTTGGCTCCGCAGCTTATGCCTTCCATTTACAAGATGATAGCCATTGTCATGCTTAGAAGTGGTTTTGAACTAGGTTTTTGATTGGGGAAGTATTTTCAAGGAATCATCGAGCCTATTCAGATTCCCGTTAGAGGGTTAAAGTTTGGTTTGGGATATATCCCAACGGAATATGATGACACAGAAGTGATGAGCAAGAATGTTGATTGGGCGTTGGTTAGGCTGATACCTCACTTATATCAATCATTTCCTATGCGGGAGTGTGTTAATAATGGCGATCTCGGGGAAGGAATCTGGTATTTTTTGAAGAAGTTGATGCAATCTTCGAGGAGACAACTGATATATCAGACATTGATGATGCTGAACCAGAGGAAGAAGTGCCAAATTGGACCTCCACACCACTCCTGATTCCCCGCCAGCCTTGGTAGAAAAGACATGTTTTTTACATTTAATTTAAAAATCGATGGTAGTCCAGAAGAGGCCCGAGACCCACCCTTTATGCAATTTTACTTCATTAAATTTTGAATTCTCCTGTGATGTTTTAAAAAGGAAAATTGACCCTTGGTCATGGCCAAACTTTGTACTTCCTTTTCAACTTAAATGAAAGTCTAACTTATTGAAAAATCGTTTATTTACTTATCTGCTAATGTTGTACTTATCTAACTATGTTTGCTTATGATTTCAGTAATAATAACTGATGAGTCTGAGATTTTGACTCATTTGGGCTTTGTTTTGATAGTTTAAGTCACAATTTGAAACTTTGTTTTGATAAGTCACAATTTGAAACTTTGAGTGCACAATTGATCATTGTATGAGTAATTTGAACCTTGTTGTGTGCATTTATGTTGACTCTTAGGCAACACTATTTGTAGACATCCATATTGAATTGCTGATCTTGAGTTGTACTTGAGGACAAGCAAAAGTTTAAGTTGGGGGTGTTGATGAGTCTGAGATTTTGACTCATTTGGGCTTTGTTTTGATAGTTTAATTGTCCTCAAATTCCTATTTTATGCTTTAAACTGATGTTAAAGTGTTGATTTACAGCTATGAAGGCTAAAGAGCAAGGCAAGGATATAACTGGACAAAAAGGAACTGAAAAGCTGAAGGAGTGGAGAAAAAGCAAGCGTAGAGATCGCCAAGACCACTCGGCGCACCACAGAGTGCCTCTTTAGCTCGCCTAAAGTTTCAGAAGCCTAGCCCTGGGGAAGAACCAAGTTGGTGATAGAAATGGGCGGTCGGCGGATCGCCGATCAGTTCTGCGATAACAAATTGGATCGCTCAAAGTTACAGGACCTGAGATGCTGAAGGCCAATGCATAATGGCGATGGAAGAGGACAATCGGAGGATCACCGATCCACTCGGCAAGGCACGACTTAATCCGCCAAGTGGACTTTCAGGCTAAATTTTGGGAAACTATAAATTGGATTTTAAATGGAATTTTGAGGAGTTCCGGATAGTTCTCATTCTAGACTTAGAGTTTTCTCTGAATTTTTAAGTTGGAATTGTATAATTTTAGAGGATTTGAAAAGTGGGTCTTTGAATTTTATTCTTGGAGACTCTTACCCAGATCATGGCTAATGCATTTGGTAATCGTTTCTCTATTTTTATGATGTGTAGCTAAAACCCCAATTCTTGGGGTGTGATCATGTGTTTATTTGTCTAATTATCGTATGGGTATTGTTGTTTGATAATGAAATTGTTATTTTAATGTGGGTTTAATCATTACCTGAGTTTTAATTTATGAATTGTAGTTACAAATGCAATTCTAATTTTGAGTTCTTAGCTTACTTGAGAAAGAGATTTTGCAACCAAAGCTTTTGATTAATGATTTGTGTGTATTGGGTCAACGTGGGTTCAGCTCGAGAGAGTGAATCTTGAATTCAATCCTACCTATCTAGCTTGAGAGAGTGGATGTATTAAGGTTGTGGGCTGATTACCTTGTTAAGCTTGTTGATGTTCGAAAGAAATCACCTGAACCATAATAGTTGTTCGAGAGAAAACTATTACACTCAAAGCCTAGCCTACCCACAATGTTTCAGCAATCCATTGTTAGATTTCAATTACCCATATAGCATAATTAGCTTGTAAATGATCACATCCCGAAAATTCCTCTATCTATTGTTATTGTCCCCTGTTTTCATTGTTGTTTCAGCTGTTCATTGCAAAAATCCAAACCCCCATTTGACATTCATTGTCACCCCTTTAGATTTATTTGTATGTTTTTGATAATTTTCATTCCTATAACTGTTTAGACCAGGTTTGTACCTCATAATTGAATTTTAGACACGTACCACTCCCTGTAGGTTCGACCCCAACTCTTCGTGTTTTATACTAATTAACGATTATTTGCACCTAGAATTGGATGAGCTGTGCTTGAAACATTAATCAAAATGGCGTCGCTGCCGGGGAGTGGTGTTCTTTGAAATTCTATTATTGAAGTTGAATTATGTTCTTTTTGTGTTATAGTTGAATCGACTTACTTTGGTTTGTGTTTGTGTTGTTTGTGCTGAGCAGAAGAAGAGATGAGTGTCAACGGGAGTAATGGTAGCCAAGTGGGCCACCAAGACGATATTGGAAATCTAAACGATGTAAATGACCCAATTCAATTGGGTGGTGTAGGTGCAATTCGTCTACCTCCGGCTGAAGAAAATGTTGTTTTTCACATCACTAGCACAATGCTTTGGCTCCTACAATTGAAAGGATTATTTGGGGGGTTGGCTCATGAGGATCCCCATGAGCATATTAGGAACTTTATGGATGTTTGTGGTCCTTTCTCATTCAAGAACATATCACAATAATCAGTGCGTCTAAGGTTGTTTCCATTCTCTTTGATGGGTGAGGCTACCAAGTGGTTGGCTGAGTTACCAAGAGATTCCATCACCTCTTGGGATGAGCTTACCACTGCGTTCCAAGTGAGATTCTCTCCTCCATCGAAGATGATGACTCTAAGAGATGGCATCCAAGGTTTCAAACGTTTGGAAGATGAACCAATCCACGATACGTGGCTTAGATTTAAGAAGCTCATTCTTCAATGCCCAACTCTTGGGCTTCCAAATGACATGTTGTTGCAACAGTTTTATAGGAGTCTCGATTCGGTGAACAAATGAGTTGCTAATCAACTTGTGCCTGGTGGTATAATGCAACAATCCTATGAAGTGGTGTGTCAACTCCTTGATTGCATGACCAAGATCAATAGGGCATGGCACACTCATGAAGACCAAGTGTCTTCTCTCACCTTTAGAATGACAAAAGAGAAGATTGAGAAGGATCAAGAGAGAGACCAAAACATGGCAAAAATGATGACCTAGGTGGACTTATTGTCAAAAAATGTGTTGGGTAGTGGTTTGAGGAGTGTTAATGTTATGGGTGTTGCTGGAGTAAACACCGATGAAGCACAATTTGAAGCACTGTACAATGAGGAAGTGAACTTCCCTTCAAATCAAGAAGGAGGATTTTTCCCAAACTACCCAAGGCCGGGTGGAAATCTAGGTTGGAACAGAGATGAAGGCTGGAGAGACCATGACAGAGATTGGTGTGATCATAACGCCACTTCAAAGGAGAGAGAGGGTGACAAGGACAGTTACGTCCAACCCATGAGCGTCAAAAGCTCAAGGAATCAAAAGGTGGTCGTACAGAAGATATGCTCTCACGCATTCTCAACAAAGTTGAAGGGTCAGATAATGTGTTGAAAGAGATGAAGGAGGATGTATCAACTCTCAACCAGACGGTGACCTCTCACTCTGTCTCTATTAAGCAGCTCGAAATTCAAATGGGTCAAATCTCGACCCAATTGAATCCAAGACAAAAAGGGGGGTTGCCTAGTGATACCATGACCAACCCCAAAAATGAAGCTTAAATTGGTATTTCCGTCGTGCCACAACGTTAAATAAGGCCCTTCTTGGGAGGCAACCCAAGTTTTTGATGCTTAAGTTTTTGATTTTGAATAACGGGTGTTGATTGTGCAGGTTAAAAAAGTGAAAAGTGTTGGAAATGGGTAGTTTTGGCGAGCAAAGATGTGGACCAGCTGAAGTCTACTGATTTGTCCCAAATCTTTGGGACTGTAGAGATCCCAGATGACCAGAGCGCAGATATTCCAGCTTGTTATGATGTGCCTCCGGCTACTACCGGAGATGAGGTTAGAGCTGATGTTGTTATTGCTGATGATTCTGAGGCTGAGACTGATGAGGAGCAGCTTGGTGTGCATGAGGAGGTTGTTTTTGAGGGCCTGACTAATTTAGAGGAGGCCATGGTAGATTCAAATGTTCAGGCCTCCTTGAGAGATTTATCCATGGTGGGCTCCAGTGGAGCAAAGGCCGATGAGACCTCGGGCATTGATTCCCAGACAGACGGAGTGACTGAGATGCAGTCTTCACCCAGACTTAGCCTGGCAGGATGACCTCTTACCTCTCTCTCTCTTTTTTTATTAACTATTCTATTGTTTTAGTTGCATTTGAGGACAACTACTTATTTTGTTGGGTGGGGTGAGGTATTTCTATACCTACCTCTTTTGTCTATTTTTGTGAATATTGGGCTTATTTTGTTTTGATATATATATCTTGGTTGTTGAATTGTGTTGTGGATGTTTTTAGCTTGTGGCCCATCGTTTTGATTGAAAATGGTTTTGAACAAAATTTTAAAATTTTACCACCTCTTTTGTGTGTGAATGTGGCTGTTCTTGTGGAAATTTGAGTGTCGGTTGTGATCAATACTGATGACTTTAATGGTGCTCTTAATCAAACAAATTGAATGTGCAGCTACGATGAGGTAAACGAAGTTACATAGGCAATATGTAAACTTTTAGCATCTCGTTGTGACTAGCCGATTGTCGAATGAGTCTCTTGTGATTAACATTGCACGTTAGCTAGAAAGTGTGGAGTCTTGTTTGATAATTGTATCAATGCCTTTTGTGGTGAGATTAGCTTGAACATTGTGCATGATGACACCTAGAATTTGCCCCGTTGGTCCGATTGACTAAGTGATACGAAATATTGAAATGATCTTAGGCAATAATTTTGAAGAGTGAGCCAATTTTGACAATATACCTCTTTGTGGCCAACCTTGTGAGATATGTGAACCTTGTTTTGGCACCAATTGAGCCTAGCCTTTTCTTAGAAGAAACTTGAGTAATTGTGACCTCTCTTTATCCCTTCACCCATAATTTTCATGAAGTATGGTTTGTTTGAATAGCCAACTTAGGACAAAAGCCTGAGTTGGGGGTGTCATGAAAGAGAAGGAAAGTCAAGAAGTTTGAAAAAATTTCCCCCCTTTTTTTTTGATTTTGAATCGTCGTGAAAAAAATGGAACCCCTCCATGTAAAAAAAAAAAGAAAGAAAAGATAAAAAGAAATAAAAAAGAAGAAAGAAAATGACTGAAAAAGAGAAAGAGTTGGGAAATAAAGTTGGTGAAAAGAATGATGAAAAAAGGGGTATTCGGTGATTCATGATCAGGTGAATAATGGGCTGGAGTTTGGAGATGTTTGAAATGTTAAAGAAAAGGAGGAAAGTGATATTCAGGCCATACTTCATGAAGGTAGAAGCCACCAAGCCTAAATGACCACACCTTTACACACAGCCCCGTTAGAAGCTTTAAAAAGACCTTTTTAATCTTGAGTGAGCTGAAACGAATGTTGATTGGAAATAAGGGAAATTCTATGGGTGAAGTCATGCATGTGTTCATTTTTTTGAGTGTGAGAGTATATGTGATTCCGGAGCCTTAAATTTTTTAGAAATCTTTTGTGAAAATGGAATCATCTCTGTTGTGAGGGCATTTGAATACCTTTGTTGAGCTTGAACTTGCATTTGAAGCAAGCATTGTGAGCTTGAGTACTCTTGATGATGGTAAGTCACAATTTGAAACTTTGAGTGCACAATTGATCATTGTATGAGTAATTTGAACCTTGTTGTGTGCATTTATGTTGACTCTTAGGCAACACTATTTGTAGACATCCATATTGAATTGCTGATCTTGAGTTGTACTTGAGGACAAGCAAAAGTTTAAGTTGGGGGTGTTGATGAGTCTGAGATTTTGACTCATTTGGGCTTTGTTTTGATAGTTTAATTGTCCTCAAATTCCTATTTTATGCTTTAAACTGATGTTAAAGTGTTGATTTACAGCTATGAAGGCTAAAGAGCAAGGCAAGGATATAACTGGACAAAAAGGAACTGAAAAGCTGAAGGAGTGGAGAAAAAGCAAGCGTAGAGATCGCCAAGACCACTCGGCGCACCACAGAGTGTCTCTTTAGCTCGCCTAAAGTTTCAGAAGCCTAGCCCTGGGGAAGAACCAAGTTGGTGATAGAAATGGGAGGTCGGCGGATCGCCGATCAGTTCTGCGATAACAAATTGGATCGCTCAAAGTTACAGGAACTGAGATGCTGAAGGCCAATGCATAATGGCGATGGAAGAGGACAATCGGAGGATCACCGATCCACTCGGCAAGGCACGACTTAATCCGCCAAGTGGACTTTCAGGCTAAATTTTGGGAAACTATAAATTGGATTTTAAATGGAATTTTGAGGAGTTCCGGATAGTTCTCATTCTAGACTTAGAGTTTTCTCTGAATTTTTGAGTTGGAATTGTATAATTTTAGAGGATTTGAAAAGTGGGTCTTTGAATTTTATTCTTGGAGACTCTTACCCAGATCATGGCTAATGCATTTGGTAATCGTTTCTCTATTTTTATGATGTGTAGCTAAAACCCCAATTCTTGGGGTGTGATCATATATTTATTTGTCTAATTATCGCATGGATATTATTTTTAGATAATGAAATTGTTGTTTTAATGTGGGTTTAATCATTAACTAAATTTTAATTTATGAATTGTAGTTGCAAATGCAATTCTAATTTTGAGTTCTTAGCTTGTTTGATAAAGGGGTTTTGGAACCAGAGCTTTTGATTAATGATTTATGGTATTGGGTCAACATGGGTTCAGCTCGAGAGAGTGAAACTTGAATCCAATCCTACCCATCTAGCTCGAGAGAGTGGATGTATTAAGGTTGTGGGTTGATTACCTTGTTAAGCTTGTTGATGTTCGAAAGAAATCACCTGAACCATAATAGTTGTTCGAGAGAAAACTATTACACTTAAAGCCTAGCCTACCCACAGTGTTTCAACAATCCATTGTTAGATTTCAATTACCCATATATCATAATTAGCTTGTAAATAATAACATTTCAAGAATTCCTCTTTCTATTGTTATTTTCCCCTGTTTTCATTGTTGTTTCAGTTATTCATTGCAAAAATCCAAACCCCCATCTGACATTCGTTGTCACCCCTTTAGATTTATTTGTGTGTTTTCGATAATTTTCATTCTTATAGTCGTTTAGACCATGTTTGTACCTCATAATTAAATTTTAGACACGTACCAATCCCTGTGGGTTCGACCCCAACTCTTCGTTGGGTTTTATACTGACTAACGATCGTTTGCACCTAGAATTGGATAAAGTGTGCTTGAAACGTTAATCAATAACTTAATTTTTTCCAACATCATGTCATGTCACAAGATGAATGAACAAAATGAGGTAGATGATGACGAGTGTGAGGACGATGATGAGGAGACTAAGACACCTGATCATATCGCCGAAGAGTTTAGACAGTTTGAGAACCACCATAAGCCAAATATGGAGGAAACTGAGACCGTAAATCTAGGAAATGAAGATTGTGTCAAAGAAGTGAGAATCAGTGTTCATTTGAAGGAAGCTTAAAGAAAGGATCTTGTCTGTTTGCTCGGACAGTATATTGACATATTTTGTTGGCCTTATAATGATATGCCAGGTCTGAGTACAGACATTGTTTCTCCACAAATTGCCCATCAGTCCAAAATTTAACCTAGTGAAACAGAAAACTCAGAAGTTCAAGCCGGAGCTGTGTTTGCAAATCAAGGAGGAGATCACCAAGAAAATTGATTCCAAATTCAAGGAATTGAGCAATACCTGACTTGGCTGGCAAACAATTTTACGATAGCTAAGAAAGACTGAAAGATTTGAATTTGTGTTGATTATTGGGACCTTAACAAAGCTAGCCTGAAGGATAATTTTCCACTACCAAATATCCATATTTTCATTGATTATTGTACCAAGCATGAAATGTAGTCTTTTGTTGATTGTTTTGTAAGTTATCACCAGATTCTAATGGATGAAGAAGACGCGGAAAAGACAGCTTTCATCACGTCTTGGGGCATGTATCATTACCTGGTGATGTCCTTTGGCCTCAAGAATGCTGGTGCTACTTACATGAGGGCTATGATAACTATTTTCCATGATATGATCCATAAATAAATTGATGTATATTTGGATGATGTCATCATCAAGTCCCACGAGAGTTATGATCACTTGACCCACTGAAGGAAATTCTTTGATTGCCTACATCGGTAAATTTGAAACTAAATCCCGCCAAATGTGCTTTTGGAGTGCCGACTGGTAAGTTATTAGGGTTTATAGTTAGCTGAAGGGGCATTGAGCTTGATCCTTCCAAGATCAAGGTGATTCAAGAGTTACCTCCTCCGAAAACAAAGAAAGAGGTGATGAGTTTCCTGGGAAGGTTGAACTGCATTAGTCGGTTCATAACTCAATTCACGGTTATTTGTGAGCCCATCTTTAAACTGTTAAAAAAAGATGCACTGACCAAATGGACCGAAGAATGTCAAACCGCTTTTGATGCCATTAAGTATTACTTGTCAAAACCACCGGTGTTGGTTCCTTCACGGGAAGAGAGCCCATTATTAATATATATGTCTGTCTCAGACAACGCAGTTTGATGCGTGCTTGGTCAACATGATGAAACTGGGAAGAAGGAGCGAGCCATTTACTACTTCATCAAGAAATTCACTCCATATGAGGCGCGTTACACTCTTTTGGAGAGGACATTTTGTGCTTTGACTTGGATTGCTCAGAAACTGAGACATTATTTGTCTTCGTATACTACATATCTCATTTCCATGATTGAGCCATTGCAGTATATTTTTTCGAAATCAATGTCGGCGGGGAAGTTGGCTAAATGGCAGATGCTTCTTAGCGATTTTGATATTGTGTATGTGACTCAAAAAGCGATAAAAGCACAAGCCTTAGCTGATCATCCCACAGATAATCCCGTCGATGAAGAGTATGAACCGCTCAAAACTTACTTCCCTGATGAAGAAGTCACGTTTGTGGGAGAAGACATTTCTGAAGCATACCCTGGTTGGAGGGTATTCTTTGACGGAGCAACGAATCACCAAGGAAACGGTATTGGAGCGGTCTTAGTATCAGAATCCAGTTAACATTACCCTATGACGGCTAAACTCCGATTTAATTCCACAAATAACATGGCTGAATATGAAGCTTGCATTCTTGATTTGAAGACGACCATTGATATGAACGTTCATGAGTTGCTGGTAATTGGAGATTCTGATTTGCAATTCACCAAATTCAAGAAGAATGGCTGTAAATAACCCAAGCATCACACCCTATGTGCAGTTGATACAAAAGTTGTGCAAAAGATTCCGCAAGATTGAATTCAGACACACTTCCAGGATATAGAATGATTTGGCCGATGCTCTTGCCACCATTGCCCCAATGATCAAACATCAAAATACAAGTTATATTGATTTCTTCGATATAGAGGTAAAAGAACAACATGTTCATTGTTCACATATTGAAGCGGAGCCAGATGGGCTGTCTTGGTATTTTGACATAAAGAAGTATTTGGAGACCAACACTTATCCTGAGAATGCAACATTCAATTAGAAGAAGGAGATACGCCGTATGGCTAACAATTTCTTTCCAAGTGGGGAAATCCTTTATAGGAGGACTCCAGATTTAGGTCTTCTCAGATGCGTAGATACTATTGAAGTTGTGAATCTTCTCGAAAAAATACATGTCAAAGTTTGTGGTACTAATATGAATGGGCTCACCTTGGCAAAGAAGATCCTCCGAGCCGGTTACTTTTGGATGGCTACGGAGCATGATTGTTGCAAGTTTGTGTCATAAATGGAAAATACATGGGGATTTGATTCGAGTACCGCCTCACGAACTCAAAGATATGAGTTTGCCTTGGCCTTTTCTAGCCTAGGGCATGGATATCATTGGTCCAATGGAGCCAATCGTTTCTAACGGACACATATTCATTTTGGTTGCCATTGACTACTTTACCAAATGGGTTGAAGCAGCCTTATATAAGTTGGTAACCAAGAAAGTTGTAGTTGATTTTGTTCATAACAACTTAATTATAGGTTTGGGATACCGGGTTCCATCATTACTGATCATGGAGCAAACTTGAATAGTTATTTGATGAAAGAGATATGTGAGCAATTCAAAATTACTCACCGGAACTCAACGGCTTATCGCCCCCAAATGAATGGAGTTGTAGAAGCCTCCAAAAAGAACATCAAGAAGATCTTGAGGAAAATGATTGACAATCACAAAGGTTGGCATGATATATTGCCAAATGCTTTGTTGGTCTATAGAACGACCGTCGAAAATAAATTGGAGCAACTCCTTACTTATTAGTATATGGATCAGAAGTACTTATACCTACTGAAGTTGAAATACCTTCATTGAAAATTATTCAAGAAGCTGAATTGAGTAATGACGATTGGGGTTCGCAAACGGAATGATCATTTGGCATTGATCAATGAAAAGATAATGGTTGCCGTTTGTTATGGTCAATTGTATCAACAGAGAATGATTCGTGCTTTCAACAAAAGGGCACGAGCGAGAATATTTGAGATTGGTCAATTGGTTCTCAAACATACTTTCCCTCAACTGGATGAGTACAAAGGGACATTTGCACCAAATTGACAAGGACCATACATGGTTCGCAAAGTGTTATCTGGAGGTGCCCTGATTTTGTCAGAAATGGATGGCACAGAGTGGCCGAGACCTATCAACTTAGATATTTTCAAGAGATACTATGTTTTAAGACTTAGTATGTATTCCTGACATTTCCTTGTAATAGCTTATTTTCTTGTAATCGTTTATGTTTACAATTTTATCCCTTTGTAATGAACTACGTCTGACCTTAATTCTCAAGAATGAGATACGTAGATGGCTTGTGTCGGCCTCGGTCACCCATTTTATCCCTCTTAATATTTCCTTTTGTACTTGAACTACGTTCGACTTGAATTCTCAAGAATGAGATACGTTGAAGGCATATGCCGGCCTCAGTCGTTTTCCTTATTTAAATTTACTATTTTATTTTGATCCTTGAGAGGGGAAATACATTTGACCTTATTCCTGCCTCAACAGGATATGTAGGTTCCAGAACGGTTCAATCATATCTCTCGTAAGATTTCATTTTCCTTTACAATAGTAACTGGGACATAATTTTTGAGAAGGACTAAAAAATTCTAAGAAAGAAGATCTTTTCTCCAACAAATCAAAACTGAAGTTACGTCGAGAAATGCAACTGGGACAACATTTGTAGAGTATCTAAAAAATTTCATGATTTATTCATCGATAGTTCGATATACGTCAAGGCATCTAACTGGGACAGAAATTCTTGAGGATGACCTCAAAAATTTCATCAGGCTTCATCAAAATTTTAAAACAACTTTGAATACCTCCATCATGATCAGGAGTTTGGAAGTAACTTCAAGTGATCCCCAACGTCATTTTAAGATCAGAAGTCAACTTTAGCAATCTTCGACATTTCAAGAGTCATCTCACCCAAACTTCAAGAGTTTTTAGAATTTTTCTAACAAGTTATCTGAGATATCTCAAAGCATCCACCCCAAAGGCGTTCATTAAGCTTGACGTGACATGACACTTTGCAGTGATCTTTTCTAATATTGATTTTTAAAAACCTATTATTTTTCCTTAAAGACTCTTTCTATATGTTTCAAAAATTTGCATAAAATGTTTTATCTTATCGATCAAGAAGTGGGAGATCTGAGTATTTAACCTGAAATAGCAAGACAAGGAACATACAACCAAAGATATCAACACATATCAGTTCATTTAAAACTAACAATTTTTTCTGTGGATGCAGGCAAAGTTTACATGCTTCCGATACCAAGGAAATTTTGGAAGCGACTAGCATTATTTCACTCAAATTCCCAACAAGGCGAGATCCAAAATGGACATATAAGTGTCCGAAGAGGGACAAATGAAAACCTCGAATAAAAGCAATATTATCATTTTCTAGTAGCCAGAAATATTTGAAGGATATTCATCTACATCGTATTATCGAGCGCGATAATATCTTCATCCAAAGGGTCATTTATATTGTATTGTCGAATGAGGTGATACCACTACCCTGAGGGTCATTTATATTGTATTGTCGAATGAGATGATACCACTACCCAGAGGGTCATTCATGTTATATTATCGAACAAGATAATATCATTGCCCACTGGGGCATCACCGACATTGACCAGTGAGGCATTATCTTCATTCAGCTCCGAAAAATCATTGTCATTGCCCAGTGAGGCATCATCTTCATCTAATTTCCCAATGAGGCCTTATTTTCATTCAGCAACGGAAAGTAATCATCATCGCCATTTCCAAGTGAGGCATCATATGCATCTCATTGCCGAGTGAGGCACCAACTTTATTCCATTGCGGCAAAATCGTTATCATCATCATTGCCCAGTAAGGTATCATCTTCATTGCCTAGTGAGGCATCATGTTCATTATCATTGCCCAATGAGGCATCATTTTCATCACCAGAAAGTCACTATCATTGCCCAGTGAGGCATCCTTTTCATCACTAGAAAGTCACTATCATTTCCCAGTGAGGCATCATGTTCATTCCATTGCGAGGAAGTCATCATAGTTATCATTGATGAGTGAGACATCATCTTCATTGCCCAGTAAGGCATCATCTTCATTGCCTAGTGAGGCATCATCTTCATCTCATTACCCAGTAAGGCCCCAACTTCATTCCATCGCAAGAATACCGACTTTATTATCATTTCCCAATGAGCCATCATCATTGTCTTTATTGCAACAACGTCATCAAGAGAGCCATCGACATATTACATCAAGTCAATTTCTTATTACTTTAATATAAAAAGAAGAGTAAATTGAAAAATTATATTGCAAACATGAGATATAAGCTTTATTTGCTCTACATCAAGACTGAAAGAAGCTTATGTCAAGTATTTGAAGGGAGCAGCTAAGTGCCGAGATGGTAAAAGACATTATCTCTCCATTTGAATTACATTTTATACTTATCAGTTTTTTCTCAATCTTTGTCGAGAGCATCCAACATGATGAATTCTCAAATGAACCGCAGGTGCGGACAACATCAAAAAAGATGCAGCACAACGTGGAATTTTTTCTTCGCAGCGAAACGGGACATAGTCCAAAGAGGAATGCCGAACTCTTGGGACGCGAGATGAGGAGCGACTTCCACCACAATCAAACCACACCCCTATCAGAAGGCATGTGGGTATTTATCTGGGTTTATCCGTTTTAGTTTTGCATCCGAAAAGTTTTGATTTTTACCGGAGGCAACTTTCCAATCCGAGAGACAATACACCGAGATCTTTGCAAATTATGTCCATGTAAGTTCTTACTTATGGGTGCGAAGCTCTTCATATTCATGGCTAAGAGGTTGCAAGCCTCCTTTTCATGCTCGACTTATTTGTCGCTCTTCCCAATCGAAGGATATCTTAGCACACTAGATTTCCCTTTCAATCGATCGAGTCGAACTACAAATAGCCAGATTCCCTAAGTTAAGAGATATGTAGGTGGGATCAATGTTTAAAACTTGGTTGTATTCCAACATTCTCTCTTACATATTATTACCAAGTGTTTCGGTCTATTCATAATTCAATATCGAGATAGCTTTTGAATTCTTTTAGAATCGTGCGTCAAATCAAGCGTATCAAACTACAAGTGGCCTGCATTCTCATATAGACTGAGATATGTATGAAACCCGATTTTGGGGTTTGACCATAATTATTACAGTCCATACCGAAACCCCTTCTTCTAAAGGATGAAGATGTGGTCGGTCAGAATTGGATTCATCAATTTTATTTTCCTCGAATTTCTTTGTTCAATCCAAGTCAAACGAGGGATAGTTGTTGACTGATAACGCTCAACTACACTTCATCCAATTCTAAGTGTAGGCGGTCGCTAACAAGTATAAATCCAACTTAGAGTTGGGGTTGATCACACAGGGAGTGATACAATAAAGAAATCGATTAAGAAGTAAAATAGTGTTCTAATCATTTGTAGATGTAGAAATGTCGCAACAATAAATTAAATCACAAGGTTTTGACAATTAATGTCAAATGGAGGAATTTGGGTAACCAATTTACGACTACTAACTACGGAAGTAACCAAATAGAGAAGGTTTCTTGGGAGTGTGATAAAGTTGAATGCTAATTTCGCATAATGGGTGATTACTAATTACTCAAAGTCGTTAAATCTCAGTGGGTAGGCTGGGTTTTGGGTGCAATAGTCATTTCTCAATCAACTATTGCAAATAAAGTGAGTTCTTTCAAACCTCAACAAGCACAACAAAAACTAACAACCCACGTTAATCAATCCACTTTTTCAAGCTAGATTTGTAAGATTGTATTCCAACCCACTTTCTCAAGCTAGATCCATAACAACACAATGTATACAATCATCAACTAATAATTTAACTCTAACACTTCTTTCTCAAGCAAGAATAGAGTACTAAGCTAGAATTGCATTTGCAACTACAATTCCTCAATTAAAACACAAACTATTAATTGACCCCACTTCAAATCGACAATAAAATCAGTAACTAACAACACCCATTAGTTAATTAATGCATTCATCTACATTATCACACCCCCAAGAATAGGGGTTTTAGCCAAACATAATAAAGAGCAAGAAATCCTTACCAACGAAGTTTTCCATCAGATTGGGCAAAAATCCACAAGTCTCCAAATTCTTAAATTGAACCTAAAAATCTCACAAACCCTAAATCTCTACTCGAAAGTGTTAAAACAATGTTCTAGAAATAAGAACTCAAAAACCCAGAAGTCGACAATGTGGGAACTCCTTTTCTTCTTTTTAGAATTGCATTTATATGTCCCCAGAATTCCAGCATGGAGTCCACTCAGAGAAATAAGTCGGGCTCACCGAACTAGTCGGCGATGCACCGAGTGCTCCTCTTCTCCCCTTTTTGGCGTGCCTTTTTCAGCAAAATGATTCTTTAACTTTCGGCGAATTGGGTTAAGATCGCCCAACCGGTTTGCGATACGCCGAATGCACCTCTTTACGCCTTCTTGGCGTGCCTTTTTAACACCTCGTTCTGTAACATAAGGCGATCAAGATCGGCATCGCCAATCTCTTCGGCACGTCGTCGAATCACTAGTCTGCTCGCCAAGTTGGTCTTGCCCATGAGGTGGCATGCTGGAACTTTGGGCAAGCTGAAGGTTAACTCGGTGACTCACCCAGTGGCTTTGGTGAGTACCAGCTTAGCTTTCCTTCAACTTTTTCAGCTTTTTCGCTCCTATTTTCCTCGTAATGTCCCCACCTTGCTCTCTTGCCTTAATTGCTGCATATTAACACTTTAACATCAGTTATGAGCTTAAAATAAGCATTGAGGACACTAATTTCTTGAATATTAAGCCCTAAATGAGTCGAAATCCCCGACTCAACTTAACAAGGATGTCTACAAATTGTGCTACTTGAAACTCAACATGAATGCATATGAGGTTTGATCTACCCAAGCAATGTTCAATTGTGCACTAAAAGTTTCAAACTGTGACTAGTCATCATCAAATAGAAGTCAAGCCCACAATGCTTGCTTCAAATGCAAATTTAAGCTCAACAAGAGTATTCGACTGTCCTTACATCAAGAATGATTTCATGCCCACACAAAACTCATCAAAATTTAATAATTAAGGAATTTAAAAAATCTCTCACACTCTCAAAGTTAAACACATGCATGATTCTACCCATATGTTTGCCCGTATTTTCCAATCAACATGTCATTCGGTTCAATCAAGATCACCAAGGTCTTTCAAGGCTTGTAATGGGGCTGAGGGTAAAGGTATGATTGTTTTTGCTTAGTGACTTCTCCCTTCACGAAGAATGGCTTGCATTTCACTTCTTCTCCTTTTCTTCAACTCTTTTGATTTTCACAATCCACCCTTAGTACTTTCCAGCACAAAGATTCTTGTATGGCTCATTGGACACCCCTTTTCTTTTCATCTTGCACTACTTTATCAATCTTATTTTCTTTTGCTTTTCTTTTTTTTCTCTTTTTATTATATGGAGGGGTTCCATCTTTTAAACACGATTTTCTTCTTTTTCACGAGTGAATTTTCACAAAGTTCTTGATCATCTTCTCTCCACAATTTTTCACCACACCCCCAACTTAGCCTTTTAGCCTAAGTTTGGCTATTCAAACGGGCCAAAGCTTCATGAAGGTTTTAGGTGGGGAGGAAAGAGGCTAAATGGGTTAATGTTTCATCTAAAGAAATGGTAGGCTCAAATAGTGCCAAGCTAGGTTCACACTCTCACAAGGTGGTCAAAAAGAGGTATAATAGCAATTTGTTTCACTCTCAAAAATTTGTGCCTAAGATTATTTCTTTCATTCCCCAATGTTAGTCAATTGGACCAACGAGGCAAGTTCTAGGTATCACCAAGCACATGATTCAAAAAAATCTCACCACACAAGGCATTCAAAACAATCATAAATCATGACTCTACAAGTTAAGCTCGCGTGCAACGATCATCACAAGACTCACTTTAATAATCGACTAGTCACAATGAGATGCTAAGAGTTCACATTTGACTTATGTAACTCAAATTTTCCTCATTGGACTTGCGCAAACATATCGTTCAATCAAGAGCACTATTCGAGTCATCGGTATTGATCGCAACCGATACTCAAATATGAAAGAGAACAACTTCAGCATTCACACATTAAAAAATTAGGGAATGGATAAATGGGATAAAAAGTCAACATTCAATTTTGCCAACATAAACAAAAAGTTTCGAACACAGCTAAAAGTAGAAAAATAATCATCCAAAACAGAAAACAATCATCCAAAGCAGAATAAATACAAACCAAGGGGATAGGTCCCCCCAAACAAAACTAAACACTATCCTCAATGTAAAAGTCTCAAAAATAAAATAGGAAGAGGGTCAAGATCCCCCTGTCAGGCTAAGCCTGAGGTGAACGTTGTGCATTAGGAAGTGTCTCAATCGGGGCATCAATGCCCGACTCTCCTCCAAGAGTAGGATGTGCTGTACTGGATCCAATTATCGAGGTATCCTAAAGTAAGGCCTCCGTCACCAACTACACCATCACACCCTCCAAGTCTCCAGCTCATCATAAACTGCAGCATCCTGGGTCCGAAGCTCCTCCTCATCTTTCTCAGGAGTGCTCGACTCATCACAATCATAAGCTAAAACAACATCTCCGGTCGTAGTGGCCGGAGGGATCTCAGAAATAGCTGGAATCTCTGAACACGGAACCTCAGAAAGGTACACAGTGCTGAAGAACATAGATAAATCAGTGGATTTGAGCTCATCCGCATCACGCCTCAACCTTGAACCATCGACCCTCAAAGCTGTTACATCCTCTGACTGTCGCCCTCTCTGCTCACACACCTCAACTCGCATAGTGAGGGCATCCAATGCTTGTCCATGAGCAGTGATCAACTCTCGCTGCTCTCGTAACTCATCTTAGATGGGGGAAAGGGTAGCATCAATGGCCCGCTCGATTAGTCCTGGGACAGTCACCTGAACTAGGGAAGCACGTACATCAGCCGACTAGGTTAGATAGCCCATCTTATTCAACATCGCATGTGTCAACGGGGGTCGAGGAGTAGCAGCAGCAGCAAAAGTAGTAGGGGCAGATGAGCTAGGTATACCTGAAGGCTCGCCAGCCTGAGTGGATGGAGTAGTGTCTGCCTCCAACGTATCTACATCAACAGCCGTGGATGTGTCCACCGGTGCTGCTCTTCTTCGCTCAGCCTCATCCCTAGTGTACTCGACCTCGATCCTTCGGATGTTAGTAGAGGAAATGGGAGCCAATTTCACATCCGTTTTTGCCTCAAAAGGCACTCTAGCTCGCCGGCACAACTCTGTGATAAGCACTGGGAATGGTAGCGATGTCTGGCTTTGCTTGGCCCTCATGGCCATCTCTTGCTCAATAATTATCCCTAGATTCAACCTATCCCGATCAATGATAGATCCCAATAGTGCTGCCTTCGGGTGCCGGAGAATGGACTCATTCTGTGACGGCTTGAGTGTGATGCTAATAAATCTGAACCAGTACCTCGCAGCTATATTCAGGTCATTCTTCTCAATATGGACCCCTAGCTTAATCCACTGAGGTGTAATGTCAGAGATCAAGGAGCCAACCATCCTTTAAGGTCATCGAGGGTTTTCTTCTGAATCCTGTCCACGTAGAAATGGATCACATCAACTGGGCACCCCAACACTACATTTATGTTTTAATTGTTGCACTTTACCTTTTTACCGCGCACCACCAAATGATCAACAGGTGAAAACAAACTGGCCTTCTTTTGCCTTTTGGGATCAGCTTCCCGTACTCCTCATAGAACTCCCAGACCTAAGAAGGTATATATGGTCCTCAGGGTTGTGTAAATCTCTCAAATTTATGGAACAAAATTGTGTCCCACACAGTTGTATACCTGTCCACTACCCCATTAGTGGACAACCTCTTTTCTTCTAAAATATTTTGCAACCCGGCCGCCGCTAATCTATTCATCAAGCGTGGCGGAGGTGCCTGTACTGGGGGAACTTGTGGTGCCTGATCAAGTGCTTGTGCTGGAGGTGGAGGAGGAGTGGGGAGTACTGGGAGTCTTTCCAGATCGTGTAGCGCTTTGGAGCACTATGCAGCCCGTCTCCGCTGATGGGTTTTATCTTATGGTTCAGACTCATAGGTTGGAGTTCTAGACCCAACCTCCTTCTCTCTGTTCGACTCAGATGTAGTGAGATGGGTTGCGTATACACCCATGCTGTTAGAGCTGGAAGTACTCGGACTAGGCTCCACAGGTCTTTTACCTTTATCTGTCCCCTTTCCCCCTGTCAAAGAAAGTTTGGGTCACGTTGATCTTGGAGGAGCAGCCTCATCAGAAATGACTACTCCTCGTGCTCTATTTCTAGGTGGTTGATTTCTTTCAGGTACCTTGGGCCTAGCCATATCTGCAAGACAACACAAATAGAACAAACGCAGTTGCGGAGGGTTAGTGAAAAGTCAAACTTAAACAAAAAAATTTAGAAAATTTTGCCGACATAATTGGTGAGTCGCCGAGCTCATTCGGCGACCCTTAGACAACTCGCCAAAAGTTACAGAGAAAAAATTAGGAAACATCAACATGAATCGGCGAGATTCAGGATGATCCGTTAAGATGCCGAACTTGATCGGTGAGCTAAAAGTAGTTCATCGAAATTTACAGAAATATTTTCAACAAGTAGGGCTACAAAAGGTGATAATAAGGGAATTCAGCGAGCTCAGACGTATCACCGAATGTTACAGAATCAAACAACTAAATTTCAGAAAGAAAAGGCGATGAAATGGGTCAGTTGGCGAACCACCGAGTCATTCGGCGTGCTTGACTGAGCTCGCCGACTGGCCTCTCATGCCAGATTTTAACCCCGACCCCAAATTTTCAATACACGGTCTACGATAACAAAATAAATACCCTATTATACGCAATTAAAGCCTAGCCCATAACATTACCAACCTCGGGGTACTCCGACTTCCCCCAAATTCTCTAGAATCGACCAATCAACATCGTTTTCCCTTAAGAACGACGTCACCTAATCTATCATTGGGAAAATTAAGTTACCAGTGCAATTTGGGTTACTTAAACATCACCCACGCCAAACCCAACATGTATAACCGCCAATCAAACAATTTAGACCCAAAATTCAAATTTAAACAGGCTAAATATCTAACATGCTCAATTTACCAAACAATATTTGATTAATCAATTAATTACACAAGAATAAACAATAGATCCATCAGTTATACGCACATGCTTAGGATATGGCAATAATTTAAAGAAAGTTCAGGACACCAACCTCAGAAGCAGATAAATACACAACACGGGCAAATGCGAAAACAAGCACGAATTCCAAAAAAGCAATGACACGCACGTAAAAACTTGACACAAAATATGATCTAAAATTAAAGTGAAGGAGTGCAAAAGTATAAAAATGCAAAATAAAGAGGAGTTTCTAATTTAAAATGGTTGGAAGCCTTTTGATTCTTCAGTTCGCACCTCGATCGGTGATGTCCACTTATGTCGCCAAACCATTCGGCGATGCGCCAATTGGATCGTTGTCCGCCAAAGTTACCAGAACTCCAGCCTTTTGGTTGGTCAAAAAGGCAATCCACATCGGGCTTTGCCGACCCACTCGGCGATTCGCCGAATGGTTTCTGAGCTCGCTAGATTGCCTAATTATCCAAAAAGTCAAATTTTCAACTTGCACAACCAAAAACTATTATTCAAATAACAAAAACTAAAACTTGGGTTGTCTTCCAAGAATCACCTTATTTAACGTCGTGGAACAATGAAGACACGCTTTGAAGCTTAATTCTTTGGGTTAACCATGGTATCACTCGGTAAACCTTTTTTTGTCCTTGGATTCAAATGAGTCGAGATTTGACTCATCTGTGTTTCCAACTGCTTAATAGACAGCGAGTGTGAAGTAACTGTTTGGTTCAAAGAAGAAACGTCATCTTTCATTTCCTTTAGCACCTTGTCTGATCCTTCCACTTTGTTGAAAATACGAGCAAGCATATCTTCGGTGTGGAAATTTTCAGGATAAGTTTTTGGCTCTTTTGGATTTTGACGCTTATGGGGAGGCATATATCGTTCTTTGTCGCCATCCCGCTTCCTCCAATTCGTACCATGGTCACACCATTCTCTATCTCGATCCCTCCAACCATCATTGCGATCCCTGTTCGAACCTTGATTCCCACCCGGCCTTGGATAGTTAGGACGAGAACCCCCTGCTTGATTTGATAAGAAATGCACTTATTCATTGTACATGGCCTTAAAGTGTGCTTCAACAAGATTTACTCTACTAATTCTGACCGCGTTCACAGCTTTGGAACCACTTCCCATGACATGCATCATCAATAGGTTCATTTGGGTCATCATTTTGGCCATGTTTTCATCTCGCTCTTGGTTCTTTTGTAATGGTTCCTTTGTCATCCCAAAGTTTAATGGAGACACCTTATCTTCTCTAGTGTACCAAGCGCGATTGATTTTAGTCATCTCATCAATCAGGGTAAATGCTATGTGAAATAGTTGTTGCATGATTCCTCTTCGAATGAGCTGGTCTGCCACACCTTTGTTGACTGAGTCGAGGCTCCGGTAAAAATATTGCAACATCAAATTGTTCGGTAGCCCGTGAGTTGGACATTGGAGCATCAACTTCTGAAACCTCAACCATGTCTCGTGAATAGGTTTGCCATCCACTCGCTTGAAGTTTTTAATATTATCCCTCAACTTCACCATCTTCGAGGGAGGGAAAAGCCTTACATAAAGCGCATCAGTGAGCTCCTCCCAAGAAATGATTATTCCCTTGGTAAATCAGCCAACCACTTCGTTGCCTCCCCTATTAGATGAAAGGGAAACAAATGAAGTTGGACTGACTCCTGAGTGATGTTCTTGAAAGAAAATGGCCCACTCACATCCACAAAGTTTCGGATGTGGTCATGAGGGTCCTCATGAGAAATTCCTCCAAAGAGACCCTTCATTCGCAACAACTACATCATAGTGCTGGTCACGTGGTACACCGCATTGCCTACTATTGGAGGTAATTGGATAGCACCTGCATTTCCCAACTAATCCTCGTTGACATCATGCAAATTTCCGTTGTCATTGTTGTTCCCAATTTGGTTGGCATTGCTCCCATTGACACTCATCTCTTCACATGTTTAAGAGCAAACAACAAAGAACACAAATAAGGTAATTCAACTACAACAAAATTAGTTCACGACTAAACTTCAAAAAAAGACTTCTAAACACCAGTCCCCGGCAGCAGCACCATTTTAGGTAACGCTCAACTACACTTCATCTTATTCTAACTGTAGGCGGTTGCCAACAAGTATAAACCCAAATAAGAATTGGGATCGATCCCACATGGAGTGATACGATAAAGAATTCGATTGAGAAGTTAAATAGTGTTCTAATCGTTTGTAGATGTAGAAATTTCACAACAATAAGTTAAATCACAAGGTTTTGACAATTAATGTCAAATGGGGGAATTTGGGTAACCAATTTACGACTACTAACACCGGAAGTAAGCAAATAGAGAAGGTTTCTTGGGATTGTGATAAAGTTGAATGCTAATTTCACGTAATGGGTGATTACTAATTAGTCAAAGGCGTTGAATCTCAGTGGGTAGGCTAGGTTTTGGGTGCAATAGTCATTTCTCAATCAACTATTGTGAACCAAGTGAGTTCTTTCGAACCTCAACAGGCATAACACAGATTAACAACCCATTATGTTAATCAATCCACTTTTTCAAGCTAGATTTGAAAATTGTATTCAAACCCACTTTCTCAAGCAAGATTTGTAACAACACAATCAATACAATCACCAACTACTAATTTAACTCTAACACTTCGTTCTCAAGCAAGTATAGAGTACTAAGCTAGAATTGTATTTGCAACTACAATTCCTCAATTAAAACTCAAAGTATTAATTGAACCCACTTCAAATCAGCAATAAAATCAGTAACTAACAACACCCATTAGCTAATTAATGCATTCATCTATATAATCACACCCCCAAGAATGGGGGTTTTAGCCAAACATAATAAAGAACAAGAAATCATTACCAATGAGTTTTCCATCAGATTGGGCAACATTCCACAAGTCTCCAAATGATCAAATTAAAGCTAAAAATCTCACAAACCCTAATGTTCAAGAAAGTATGAACTCAAAAACCTAGAAGTGGAAAATGTGGGAACTCCTTTTCTTCATTTCAAAATTGCATTTATACGTTCCTAGAATTTCAGCACGGAGTCCACTCGGCAAAATAAGTCGGGCTCGCCGAACTGGTCTGCGATGCGCCGAGTGCTCCTCTTCTCACCTTTTTGGCGTGCCTTTTTCAGCAAAATCATTCTATAACTTTCGGCGAAATGGGTTAAGATCGCCAAACCGGTTGTAGATATTTTGAATGTACCTCTTCTCACCTTCTTGGTGTTTCTTTTTAACACCTCGTTCTGTAATATTAGGTGATCGCCTGTCTCTTCGTCGCGTCGCTAAATCACTAGTCTGCTCGCCAAGTTGGTCTTGACCATAGGCTGACATGCTGGAACTTTGGGCGAGCTGAAGGTCCACTCGGGGACTCACTAAGTGGTTTTGGCTAGTACCAGATTTTCTTTTCTTCAACTTTTTCATTTTTTTCGCTCCTATTTGCCTCGTAATGTCCTCACCTTGCTCTCTTGCCTTCATTGTTGCATATTAGCACTTTAACATCAGTTATGAGCTTAAACTAAGCATTGAGTACACTAATTCCTTGAATATTAGGCCCTAAACGAGTTGAAATCCCCGAGTCATCATTGACACCCAGTTTTGACCCTCCACGATAAGAATTAATTTTCGAGCCTCTTTAATTTTAAATGATTTGGAATAATTAGTTTTATAAAAATTCAGATACGTTTTCAAGCTTTTAAAGTGATTTTAGTCACTTTCATAATACTTTAAATAATAATATATATTCTTATAATTTTTGTATATAATTAGTATATTTTTATAAATATTTGAAAATCATCTCAAAAGATTTCACATTTTAGCTAATTATTTAATTAATTTACTTTAATTTAAATTATGGTTATAATTTTTAAATTAGTTAGTTTAATATTAAGTTAATTATTTCATTTCGTTAAGTATAAGAAACTCGTTAATTAGTCTTGTTTAAATTTCATCTTGTTTAAGACTTGACCGAATTCCACAAATTAAATTCAATTTGAATAACTTCTTAACTTCCATTGGTTATAATGGTAATCCATTGTAATTGCAATTGTAGCCACTTCCTCACCTTACCTTCTTGGATCAATTTTCAGACGAAATTTTCAGCATTCCAATTCAATACCTCCCACTCCAATTTAATTCCCAGCCCAAATTTTATCAGCAACCGACCCGACCTAGCCCACCTTTTTCTTCTCAAAAGAACCCAAAAATTTCCCATATTCCCAGATGTTAAACATAGAAGCCTCAATACGCACCAACGTTTTCAAACATTAACAATTATGCAATTCGGATTGCACCAAGGCCGCTCACTCGAAGCCAAGCTTAGGACCCCCAAGGAATGCAAGGATTTATCATGAACCTTGTCACGACCCAGGGGTATCCCTTAGATGTAACATGGCATATAGAACTCCGAAGGACTTCATACAAGCCACTTAGTTCTCATAACATAAGAAATAGAACAATAAGAGTGAAAACACATTTCAAGTCTAAAAAGTTTTTCATAAAAGAAAGCGGAAGTCTAGACACTTTGTCTTATCATAGCCATCTATTACAATATTTGAATGAAATAGGGCCTAGCCCATACAACATGTTCTGAAGGGAAAGTACATGAAAGAAACTAAACATAAAAAAATCCGTCCTCGAACCATGAGGACTCACCAAGCTTGATAAAACAACCAAATCCAAGCTCTAGCCACAAGAATGATCACCTCGAGTAGCGGACCCTACACTTGAGAAAAATGTAGGCAAAAGTAGGCGTTAGTACAAAAATGCACTAAGTATGATAGCCATGCATGAAAATATTTAAAACATGCTAAAAGGGACATTTCATTTCAAAGCATGTATTTTACCAAGTCTAAACATCATCATAGAGATAGTTGGAAAACATTATTCAAAACATCATCTTCAATGCAAGCTAGCATCATCTTTAAAAACCTTTGAACACTACAAGATGCTTCTTTAAGCATGTTTTAGTTTAATATTAATCTTCTTGTTATTGTGGGAAATAAGCCTTAACCGACATGAGACCATGTGAGCTTCAACATGGAATCCGGTGACTCCCACACTGAAAAGGGTTGGTCTACTTGCCTAATGTAGAACCGGTAATTCTTAGCTTAGGTGGATCTACTAGCTAAATATCCTACGGGGGCACGTAGTTTATGGGATAAGGTGATTGTTACTAGAAACCCGGCCTGTCTACGGGAGAGCTTCCATCTCAAGAGATTGCTTCTAGAAACCCGACCTTTCTACGGGAGAGCTTCCTTCTCATACAGTATCCACTCGGTGCTAAGCATTAAATTCCCACGGAGTAGTTATTTCTTTCTTAACTTTATTACTCATGAAAGGGCGCCCTTGGCCTACCGATTCAAGGTAGATCATTAGAATAACTCTTTAGATCATGCGTGAGAAAATCTTTCACCATTCATGATTACTTGCTTTTAGATTCAATTAGGTGAGAAAGCCTTTCAACCTTAGAATCTTCATTATGTGAGAAAACCTTTCACATTCATGCATAGGTGTGTATATGAGAATGTCCTTTCAACAACACAACAACAACATCATAATCATTGATACTTTACTCTCAAAGCATCATTAAAATAATTGCATAGATTTCATAGAAAATGCATAATCTCATACTTTACCTCTTTGAGGTTCAAAACTTTCTTTCAATCATCACATCTTGAATCCAAACATTAGATATGGATTTCATCATGATTCATGTGATTCTATCACTTCATGCATTAATTCATAAAATTCCTCTTTCATCAACAAAGACCTGCATCATATCATCAACTTTGAGAAATATGGCAATTTCATGGGTTCTTGGGGAAACATCATAAAAATCATAAGAAAACATCAATTCATGCTAAACATAACTCAATTCAATCATTTAAATCAAGTTTGAAAGGAACCCATGACATTTGAATCAAACCCTAACTATTGGGGATTTCTATCTTTTTGAAATTGAAGGTTTTGAGAGAACTCCATGGATGAAAGGTATCCATGGATGAAAACTACCATACCTTACTATCAAAGCCCAATGAAATTGATGTACAACAGGTTGCTCTTGAAACCCTTGCTTGAATATCCTTCATCTTCTTCTTCTTATTCAACTTTCTAGAGAGAGAAATATTTTGGATGAACTTTGAGAATTATTTTGGGTTTTGAAAAATATGACTTAATTGGGTGAGTTTTAGACTTAAAATGACTTATATAGGGACCTTAAACTTAGGCAAAACGACCTCACTTTAGTTGGATTAAAATCAGAAAAGACCAATTTGCCCTCAACTTTTAGTGACCTGCCCAGGGACCACGTGGGGTCCCACGAGCCGTGGTCCCCTTCGTGGACCATGAGGCAGTGGCTAGACAGCCTTCCCCCAAAACTCCTAGTTTCTAAGGCAGGCTCACGACCCCTCAGACAACCATGGTCCCTACCACGAGCTGTGGTTCCCTTCGTGGTCCATGGACCAGTGGCTTGGGATGTGTTCCCTTCATCCAAACACCCCAAGGCACCTCCACGAGCCTTCCCACGAGCCGTGGTGCACACCACGAGGCGTGAAGTGGCTTGTGAAGATGGCCTATTTTTGGGCAGCTTGAGGAGGCTACTGCCTAGCCTACCGCGTGTCGTGGTCCCTACCACGAGCCGTGGTGGTGGTCGTGGTTGCTTGGGCAGTGTCTAGGGGAGAGTGGACTGCCCTAGTCCTCTCCCTTGGCCCTTGCCCACATCCATGGCTCTAACCCTTATGCACCTAGCCCTATATTAGTCTACTAGTTTCCGGGATGTTACATTATCTCCACCTTAGGAACATTCATCCCCGAATGACGCTTTAGAAACCTTATGGAAGTAAAAACTCAATACTAGCAGCCCATCATGCATGCAACATCATAACAATGCACAAAACAAAGGAGGAAACATCAACTCCAACTCAAACATACACAATGCATCACAAGGAAGTAGGGACTACATATAACAACCCATTATGCATGAAATTTCAACATTTCTCATGTTCTTAGCATGCTCAACACAATCTCATGTAGCCTTTATTCAATTTACTCTCAAAAAGCATAATTAAAGCATGTTCATCAATTCCTCTCATGAAGCATATAGGCAACTCATACTCAATGCACAACAACATGAGGAAAATGAATCATATGAAATCACTTTCTTTCTAAACATAAGTTTTTCATGAACGTGCATAACATAGGGAAATCATGGAAAACTCATATAACACACATGACTCCCAAAATAAGGAAAACTCTAGAGGAGCTAATTACCTCAAGCTAGAATAGGAGTAGAAGGAAAAAGATGAGGATAGCGGGATATCATATCGGCCTCGGCCTCCAATGTAGCACCCTCAACTAGTTGATTCCTCCATAAAACCTTCACGGAAGCTATTTCCTTGTTTCTGAATTTCTTGACTTGCCGGTCTAGAATCTCTACCGCGACTTCATCATAAGAAAGACTTTCATCAACCCCCAACCCTTCTAAGGGAATTATGGATGTCGGATCTCCAACACACTTCTTAAGCATAGAGACATGGAAAATCGGATGCACCGAAGCTAACTCACTTGGCAAATCTAACTCATAGGAAAATTTATCAATACGTCTCAAAATTTGGTATGGGCCTACATACATGGGACTAAGCTTCCCCTTCTTGCAAAACCTCATCACACCCTTCATGGGTGAGATTTTCAAATATACCCAATCGTTAACCTCAAATTCTAGATCCCTTCTCCTCACATTGGCATAAGACTTTTGCTAACTTTGAGCCGTTCTCAACCTCTCTCTAATTAGTCGGACTTTCTCAATGGCATCAAGAACCAAATCGGAACCTATCAAAGAAACTTCCCTGTAACACCCCGTAGCCAAAAAGAGGAAAGCTTACAAATTTACAGAACTCCCAGGTGTCACCCATGAGGTAGTGAACCACAGACAGGACCCACGTACCGTGGATGGGTCCACGACTCGCGGCTAAGGATCCGTAGGTCAAGGTCCTGAGAACCAAGTCCCAGACCACCAACCACGGTTCAACAGGATGGACCGTAGGTCCATCGGCGTGGTCTCGTGGGTGGGTCTGTGGACGGTTAAGTTGAGGACTTAAAGGTCTTTTCTGGTTTTAATTAAATTGAAGTGGTGTCGTTTTGCCTAAATCTAGACCACCTATATAAGAATTTTTAACCCCCAAAATCCCTTCAATTAACTCATTCTCTCAAATACCAAAAGAAAACCCAAAACTCCTCTAAAAAATCCTCTCTCTAGAAGTTGGAAGAAGAAGAAGAACTTGGAGCTAGGTCAAGAGAAAGTCTCCCAATATCCAAGCATTTGAGGAGTCCCTTCGAATTCCCTCAATTTGATGTAGAACTACCTAATTCCAGCTACGGTTTCTTCCGATGTTGTGGGTTATGGTGATTGTTAATCCAATTGAGTGAATTGTGATTTTTTATGATTGAATTAGTAGAATTACATGTTATTAGAGTGAAATCACATGTCTCTATGCCTATTCCATGATTATGACCTAGAATTGATAATTGGGTTGATGTCATGAAGGGAAACTTTGTGGGTGTAGGCTTGTCCTTATAGAATTGATGAATTATGATTAGAATTTCTTTAAAATGAAGCTTAGATGATGACCATGAGATGTAGTGCTTTGAGAGTAAAGCCTAGACTATGAATTGTTGATTTTTGATGTTGAAGTGTGGAAGGGATACTTTCCACAATGAATTGCTAAGCATGATTGTATGAATGTGAAATGTTTTATCACATGAATGATACTAGGTTGAAAGGATTTCTCACCTAAAATGAATCTAGACTAAAATATTATGTAATTGATGAGGCTAGAGGCGATTACCCTTGACCTCCCTATGAAAGGATGTGAGGCGATTCCCCTATTCCTTAGAATTGAACAAGAGGTGAGTCCCCATGTTCTTACTATGATGAATGGACATGGAGGCGAGTACCCATGATCCTTATGAAATGGTGTGGAGGTGAGTACCCACATCATATGATGAGATTATGGAGGCGAGTACCCGCAATCTAAAAGTAAGTAAGGCAAGAGGTGAATACCCATTAGCCTTTGTATGCTAGGCAAAGAGGCAAATCCCCATTGTCTTTAAAAGTAAGTATGAATAATGATACTATGATGTAAATAATGAATAATGTGGATTATTGCTAAAGATGCCTTCCATGAGGTAAGCTTGACTAGAGGCAGATGACCCAAGTCTTGACTAAGGATGAGTAAGGTTGCTTGATAAGTATTCCTTTCTTTATTATGATGATGATATATGTGCATTGTTATGCTTTTGTTTTATATTGACTAACCATTATGTTATTTTGTTTATGCTAGCTATCATGATTAGTACATTTTTGTAGTAACGCATACTTTGCCTACATTCTTATCAAATGTAGGGTCTGGTGACTTAGATTCTCACACTCGTGGCTAGCTTCATTGTTCATCAAGGAAGTGAAGATTTGGTGAGTCTTCATTGTGTTCGAGGATATGATCACTACTTTCTTTTGTGTCTTTCTTCTATGTCTTGGACTATTGTATGGGCTGTGTCACAAGACTTTACTCATATTTTTTAGATGGTTTGAGACTATGGTATTAGACTTCCGCTCGTTTTATAAAAGACTTCGATTGTATTGAAATGTTTTAAATTTTCCGCACCTATTTCTATTACTTTATGTTAAGATATGATAAGTTGGCTTGTATGAGGCCTCTCGGGGTCTTATACGCCTTGTTGCATCTAGGGGGTACCCCTGGGTCGTGAGATTCCCCCACCTCGAACCAACCTATAGGGACCTACACCTCCTACTATACAAGGACTCTAATGGAGCCATACCAATACTTGAGTGATAGTTATTATTGTAGGCCAACTCTACCAATGGAAAATGGTCATCCCAATTACACTTAAAGTCAATTAAACAAGCCCTTAACCTATCTTCCAAAGTTTGGATGGTACGCTCCGCTTGCCCATCGGTTTGGGGATGAAAAGTCATGCTAAGCTTAACCTTGATGCCAAGACCCTTTTGAATTGACCTCCAAAAGTGAGAAGTGAATTGAGGGCCACGATCGGAAATAATGGATAAAGGGACTCCATGCAACTTCACCATTTCTCTTATATACAACTTGGCATAGTCCTCCGCCGAAAAGGAAACCTTGACGGGAATAAAGTGAGCCGATTTTGTAATCCGATCTACAATGACCCAAATAGAGTTATGTTGTCTCCGGGTGCGAGGCAAACCAACAATAAAGTCCATGTTCACCTCTTCCCACTTCCAAGTAGGAATACCTATATCTTGGGATAAACATCCTGGTCTTTGATGCTCAGCCTTAACTTGTTGACAATTAGGATACTTAGCCACAAATTCCGTGATATCTTTCTTCACCCCATTCCACCAATAGACCTCCCGCAAGTCACGGTACATCTTGGTGGCTCCCGGGTGAATGGAATACCGAGAACTATGGGATTCCGACAAGATTTTCTCTCTCAAGTCATCAACATTAGAAACACACAAACGGCCTTGATATCTAAGTACACCATCTCCCCCTTGGGAGACAGCCTCAACGAATTTCTTAAGTACCGCCTCTTTCAATTCAACAAAAATGGGATCGAGACCTTGCTTAGATTTCACATCTGCCACAAAAGACGATTCAGACCCATTGTGAACCATAATACCACCCTTGGTGGAGCCTACTAATTGAACACCTAATCGGGCCAACCTATGAACATCTCGAACCAACTCTTTCTTATCATCTTCGATATGGGCAACACTACCCATAGACAATCGACTAAGAGCATCCGCTACCACATTTGCCTTAGTGGGTGATAAAGAACACTCATGTCATAATCCTTCAATAATTAAAGCCACCTTCTTTGGCGAAGATTCAAATCCTTTTGACTAAACACGTATTGTAGACTCTTGTTATCGGTAAACACATTAACATGCACCCCATATAAATAATGCTTCCAAATCTTTATGGCAAAGACAACCGCCGCTAATTCAAGGTCATGGGTAGGATAATTCATCTCATTGACTTTGAGTTGCCTTGGAGAATAGGTAATCACTTTACCATTTTTGCATAAGCACACATCCCAACCCAACTCTAGAGGCTTCACAATACACCACAAAACCATCCATACATTCCGGTAAAGTCAACACCGCGGCGGAATTAAGTCTATTTTTAAATTCTTGGAAACTTTTCTCACAAGCTTCTGACCATATAAACTTAGGTTTTTTTTATTCAAAGCCGTCAATGGAGAGGCAATGGAAGAAAATTCCTCAACAAAGCTTCTATAATAACCAGCCAAACCCAAGCAGCTTCTAATGTCCGAAGGAGTTAGAGGTCTTGGCCAACTCTTGACCCCATCCGCCTTCTTAGGATCTACCTCAATACCTTTACTTGAAACATATGATCAAGGAAAGCTACGGACCTTAACCAAAATTCACACTTGCTAAACTTTGCAAAAAGTTGATGGTCCTTAAGAACTTGCAACACAATCCTCAAATGGTCAACATGCTCATTCTCACTCCTTTAATAGATCAAAATATCATCAATGAACACAATCACAAACATGTCAAGGTATTGTCTAAACACCCTATTCATCAAATCCATAAACGCCGCCGGAGCATTAGACAACCCAAAGGACATTACCAAAAATTCATAATGACCATACTGGGTTCTAAAGGCCGTCTTTGGAATATCATCACCTCTCACCCTTAATTGGTGATATCCTGACCTAAGGTCAAATTTTGAGAAGTAACTTTCCCCTTGTAGTTGGTCAAACAAATCATCTATCCTTGGAAGAGGATACTTGTTCTTAGTGGTCACTTTGTTCAACTGACGATAATCGATGCACATACAAAGAGACCCATCTTTCTTTCTAACAAATAAGACAGGAGCCCCCCATGGAGAGATACTCGGTCGGATGAAGCCCTTATCCAACAAGTCCTTCAACTGTTTTTTCAACTCTTTCTACTCCGCCGGGGCTATTCTATAAGGAGGAATTGAAATAGGTTGCGTATCTAGGAAAAGGTCAATAACAAAGTCTATTTCCCGCTCGGGAGGAATACCGAGTAGGTCATCTAGGAACACTTTCAAAAACTCATTTACAACGGAGACCGACTCAAGAGTAGGGGTTTCAGAATCTACATCCCTCACCCTAACAAGATGGTAAATGCAACCCTTAGAGATCATATTTCTATCCATAAGACATGAGATGATATGACCCTTAAGCATAGAATTTCGCCCCTTCCACTCAAGGATAGGCTCATTCAGGAACTGAAACTTGACCACACTAGTTCTACAATCAATAGAAGCATAACAAGAGTGCAACCAATCCATACCAAGAATAACATCGAAATCTAACATGTCAAGCTCTACCAAATCAACAAGAGTAACTCTATAGGATAGGGAAATAAGGCATCTTCTATAGACCTCTATCCCACCACATAATCACCAACATAAGTAGAGACAGAAAAATGTTCTAACAACACATCGGGGAGCATATCAAACCACATTCCCACATATGGCATCACAAAGGACAAACTAGCATACACATCTATATGGAAAACTTTTAACATACCGATGACCACGTCTAGAGAATTCTCTTGTTCACCTCGGTTTTGGAGAGCATAGAAGCGGTTTTACTTGGGAGCATTGGAATTTGAACCACTAGGAGGAGCTTGCTTTCCCTCTCTTCCTTTATCCCTAAACATTGGGCAATCCCTCATTTGGTGACCACTCTTACCACAACCGTAACAACCATCCGTGCCGGCTAGACACTTACCATCGTGCCTCCTTCCACACTTGGTGCAATTAGGGTTATGCAATGAATATCCACTACCATTCTCTCCTTGAGGCTTTAGGTTAGTCACTCTATCTCTATTGAACTTAGAAGGAACGTTGGAGGAACCTTGGCCGGAAAACCTTTGTCTAAATCTCGGTCGACCTTGTCCATCAGACCTTGTATTGGAGAAGTTTCCATCACCGGTCCTAGCCCTTTTTACCTCCTTATTCTTTTCCTTGAGTTTATCTTCCTCAATTTATTGGGAATGCACCATAATACGTGAGATATCCATATCATGGATAAGCATTGCCGTACAACACTCTTTGACTACCATGTCAGACACACCCGTCACAAACTTACTCATCTTAGCCCTTGAATCTGCCACCATAGTTGGAGCGTACTTGAATAGTTGGGTGAACTTTAGAGCATACTCCCTCACACTCATACTTCCTTGATCAAGGTTAATGAACTTTTGCACCTTAGCTTCCCTCATCTCAAGGGGAAAGAACATATCGAGAAATGTAGATTTAAATATTTCCCACTCTACGGGACCCGCTCTACCGGCCTTTCATCCTTCCATTGGTTATACCACACTTGAGAAACACCTTTCAATTGATAAGCGACCAACTCCGCTTTCTCTACCTGAGTTACCCCAATAATAGCAAGTACCTTATAGACCTCATCGATAAACTCTTGAGTATCTTCCTCAACTTTGGAGCCATAGAATTGCGGAGGGTTCATCCTTGCAAAGTCACTAACTCTTGAAGCCTCCGAATTCACATTAGGGTTCACGGGAGCTACAACCTCTCTATTGGCTTGAGCCGTCATGGCTTGAGACAACTCTTGAAAAGCCACCCTAAACTCCGCATTTGTTACTTGTTCTGCCAATGGATCAACCAGAGATTGAGAAGCTTGAGGAGGAGCTCCTTGATTCACATTGTCTTCCACAGTCCTTCTAGCGAAAGACCTTCTAGTAGTAATATCATGTAGACCATCGGGTAAGGATTAGGAGAAAGACTTTATAGAGTTAAACTCTATCGCACGACTTAGGAGTAATGAAAGCAGTGGAATTTCCTAACCATCTTGTAGCTTCTCATTCATAAATGTGGCGCGCTTCACACTCATGAACAAGACTCTACTAGACGTTGTTTATGAGACATAATCCTAGGATCATTCTAAACCTTGTGCTCTGATTACCATGTTTGTCACGACCCAGGGGTACCCCCTAGATGTAACATGGCGTATGATATCCCGAAGGACTCCATACAAGCCACTTAGTTCTCATAACATAAGCAATGGAACAATAAGAGTGAAAACACATTTTAAGTCTAAAAAGAATTTTGGATGGTTTTTCTTAACGATCGTTTGCACCTAGAACTGGATGAGGTGTGCCTGAAACCTTAATCACATAGCCGTTTTTGCACCTAGAACTGGATGAGGCTCAAAAGGTGCCAAGCAAGGTTCACACATCTCACAAGGTTGGCCACAAAAAGGTATGTTGTCTAATAGGCTCACTCTTCAAAAAATTTGCTTAAAATCATGGCTATCGCTTGCCTCACTCAATCAATCGGACCAACGGGGAAAATTCTAGGTGTCATCATGCACAATGTTCAAAGAAACCTCACCACACAAGGCATTGATACAATTATCAAACAAGACTCCACACTTTCCAGCTAGCGTGGAATGTTCATCACAAGAGACTCATTCGACAACCGGCTAGTCACAACGAGATGTTAAAAGTTCACATATTGCCTATGTAACTTCGTTCGCCTCATCGTAGCCGCACATTCATTTTGTTCGATTAAGAGCACTATTCAAGTCATCGATATTGACCACAACCGATACTTGAAAATGCAAGAGAATAAAAAGCTACCACCCCACTAAAAGAAACCAACATTGTCCTCAATGTAGAATAAACACAACACAAAATAAACAAAAGACAATAAAATTAAAACTAAAAACGAGAGTCACTGGCACTAAACAAACAGAGTCGGGTGAGAAGGAATCTTCACTAGGTGGCCATTTGGCCAAGGGTTACAGAGGCCGCCGAAATGGTCGGCGAACCACCGAACGGCATGCAACTCACTGAAATATCCAGACTACTACCGCTCCAATTTGGGCAAAAGGGCGATCAAGATCAGGTACGCCGAACAGCATCGGCGCATCACCTAGTGTGCGTGAGACATCGCCAAAATTTCCAAATATCCAACCCTGTAGGATTGTGCAAAGGGCGGAGAAAGTCGGGCTCTCCCAATCATTTTGGCGCATCACCGAGGAGTTTGAATATATCGTCGAATATTCCAGTGTCTCAGCTCACTTTTGAAACCACAGAAGCGCGCAAAGTTGTGATCGCCAAATCTACTCGGCGCATCTCCGAAAGGGTTCAGGCCTCGCAGAATCACCCATACCTACACATTCAACATACATTATTCAAAACAACTAACACGTGGGTTGCCTCCCAAGAAGCGCCTTATTTAACGTCGTGGCACGACGTGAAAATTCTTTCAAGCATCTTCAAAGTACACCACTTCGATCACTGAATTTTCATGGCATTCTCCAAATTATAACTTCAAGTGTTTCCCATTCACCTTGAAGGCTAGACCTTCCTTACCTTCGGATTCAATGGCCCCATTCGTGAACACTCGAGTCACTTTAAAAGGACCAGATCACTTTGACTTGAGCTTTCCTGGGAAGAGTCTCAGTCGAGAATTGTACAGCAACATAAAATATCCAAATCAAAATTCTCTCCTAAGGATTTTAAAGTGATGGGTCACTAGGCGGTGCGCCAAGTGGTCTGGGTGATCAACTGAATCGCTTTTCTTCACTTCTTCAGCTTTTTAGCTCTTTTTTGCCCGGTCATGTCATTGCCTTGCTCTTTAGCCTTCATAGCTGCAAATCGATATTTTAACATCAGTTTGGAGCATACATTAGGCATTTGAGGACACTTATCCTATCAAAACAAAGCCCTAAATGAGTCAAAATCTCGGATTCATCAATGTAACATGGCGTATAGGACCCCTCGAGACCTCATACAAGCCACTTAGCATTCATAACATAAGAAATAGAATAATAAGAGTAAAACAATAGTTCAAGTCCAATAGTTTTTGTAAAGGAACAAATGGAAATCTAAAACACTTGTCTCAGTAGCCATCTAATACAATAGAATTAAATTGGGCATATCCCATACATCATGTCCAAAACTGAAATACAATAAGGAAACTAGAACAATGAAAATTTGTCCTCGAAGCATGAGGACTCACCAAAGCTCAGGAAATCTTGAAATTAACCACTAGTCACGAAACTGAGAAACCTGACTGTCGGATCCTACATTTGGGGAAATGTAGGCAAGAGTATGCGTTATTACAAAACAATGTACCAAGTATGATCAGTATGCATAAAGCATTTAAATCATGCTAAAAGAGGACATTTAATGACATGCAATTGACCAAGCTAAAACATGATATAAAAAGATTAGAAAACACACGTCATAAAACTATAGTCAATGCAAGCTAACATCATTTAAAACATTTGAACACATGTGCGATACTTCTTGAAGTAACCTTGTTGACACCCAATTTTGACCCTATGCATTTCGAGTTAATTATCGAGCGTCTTCAGTTTCAAGCAATTTGAAATAATCGTCTTTGAAAATTTCTAAAATATATATATATATATATATATATATATATATATATATATATTTATTTATTTTAAAAAAAAATATCTTTTTAATTAGTTTTTGTTAGTTCTTCAGAAATAATTATATAATTATATATATTGGTTTATATAATTTTCATCATTTATATAAATATTTAATAAATAGCGTAAAAAATAGTGTTTAGCATAAATATGTATTTATTTCCTTTGAATTACTGAATTTTATAATTTTGTATAATTAGTTCTGTATTTTAAGTAATGAATAAGTCTTGATAATTATTTTGTCTTGTTTAAATTAAGAAGCTCAAATAATTAATCGATAATTATTCATCTTATTTTAATTTTTACCGAATTAGTTATTTGACTCGATCTGGCTATATCTAAGTTTAATTCGGTTAGAACATTAATTAAAGTGGCCAAATTTTAAATAAGAAAGGCTATCCCTTTGTTCTTAACACTTGTACACATATACACATGTACATATGTTTACACATCTGCACACTCTTTTCTCTCTTTTTCTTTTCTAACTCACGCTCTAAACCAAAGACACGCTCCTCTGCCCTTTCTTCCTCCAAAAAGCTAAAGTCAAGAAAGAACCCTAATTTCTTCATCCAAGCGATATCACTTCTGTTAGCCCCTCTCTCAATTTCAAAGATTGTAGACTTCGGGCTAGATTTATTGAGTTTGGCTTAGATAAAATCTCACCCAAATCTAATCTGAATAGGAAGATGTCACATCGAATCTGGATTTTTAGGGGTATGTTTTCCTCTTACTGGTTTTCTACTCCATTCTTTCCAATCAATCTCTCATCTCCCACTCAAACGCCTAAATTAGAATTCAACCCTTTATTTTCAACTATAAATACATGGTATTGGTGCCGTTTAGAGATACTCAGAGAGTTGGAATTTGAAGGTTGGAGAATAGTATTCTTGAAAATCGAACTCACGAAGGTTTGAGCCTCAGATTTTTGATTTTATTTCAAGTTATTTTGCTCATCTGTTGGTGGGTCGTGTTGTAATCACTGCTCTTCTCTCGTTCTTCCTAGTCTCGCTTCCCAGAAGGAGCTAAAATACTTCTCACTTTACTTTGTGTAATTCTTGTTAGTTCTAAGTGGACGTTTCTTGATCATTGTATTGGTTATTACGTGTTAAGATTGAGTGGTTTAGTAACAAAAATTTTCTTTTATCTTGTGGGAAGTTTAGCTTACATGAAAGAGCTCCTGAATCTTTGCTCGAGTGTTAGCTGATCAGCTTTCCTCTATTCCATTTCCAATGTCTATATTCATCTGCTCGCATCTCGTATTTAAGTTATATGACTAATCATCTCACTGAATGTCACCGCCCGACCTTCAGACCGAGCTTATATTTTGGGGTTGGTGGATTAATCATTAGTATTACCTTGATTAAGCATTCTGTTGGAAAGTCATGTTCATCAAGTACACTATAGTTCTTGTTTGTGCTATTGCCAATTTGAGATATATAAAACTGATTGTTTGCTGTAAGTTTTGGCAGAGTTGAGTTCACTTTCTTATCGTTTGTTAGCTTGAGATTAGCATCCTTATCGTAGCTGCATTTTGATATCACTAAGATCTTGTTAAGTTTGAAAAGGGCACGAGGCTACCTCTTCCTTAAAGCTATATTTGTTAATCATCACTGTGGGTTGCCACTTTGTTTCACTATTTTTCGTTCTTAGCGTGTCTCAGTTCATGGCTATTCAGAATTTTACATAATTCACCAAAGTTGTGGTTTGGTTGCTAGTCGGTTCTATCTCGATTTATCTTAAATGTTGTCTTGTTCTATATTCAACATGGCATATTCTACTTAAAATCTAATTCCATCTTCTGGATAGCCGATTAGGTTCTTTGTTTAGCTCAAGCGTAAAAAATCATAATCTGGCTATTCCAACCTGTTTGCTACCTATTGTGTAGCCTTAGTCCTTGTTGATTACTGTTTTGTATAAATGTGATTACTTTGAATAATATTAGCTAGTACATGCTGAGAATTAGTTGAGTCCTAAGTTGAATTAATGCTTCTAATTCTCTAACTTGTCTTCAGCCTTTCGTTGAGATTTAATTTTGAGTTTAAATGGTTGATATAACATTCAATTATCAGTGTCTATGATGTTCTACAATACATTGTTCCTGTTGCGTTATTTCTTCCTTATGCAGTAATAAAAAATGCAAAATAATTTAGTAGTTGCATAACTTGTTCTTTGTGATGGTTCAAATTTTAATGTGTTTATTCATGAAGTTACTTCTTGTAATTTCCTTTGAACAATGGGTGTGAACGATTTCAAGTTATATAAATTATCATTCTAATTCTGATTATTGTTTATGCATGAACTCCCTCGTTTGAGTCCATTGGACTCTCCTTTTCCTCTTGCATCTCAAGTTGGTTGAAACCCAATATTCCTCCTTCTTCGAGTCAACTTCGCCATTGTTTCCAAGTTTTGCAGACTGATACAAAATAAAGGCAAGCTGAGATGTGGTAAAATGGAGCTGCTACAGGTTTGGAAGGCAGAAAAATAAGTCTGTATACATTCGATATACTTTGATATATATCAGGTGTATACAAAAATGGGAATTGAGCAAAGAGGCCCAATTGCAGCAATTCTTGAGGCTTAATTTGGGCTGAAGCCCAAGTCATTTTCAGCAATTAGACTTGGGCCTAAGTCAATTATTTCTTTAGTTATTTGACTTATACTTATTTGCTTATTTGTGATTTGTTTAACTCTAACCCTTTAGTTGATTTGGTTTAAATTAACTAAATTCTCCAAAAGATGAACTATATTCTTTATGTTAGTTTATTTTAATAAAATTTCTTTTTTTTTCAACTCTTGTATTTTTATTGAATATCTTTAGGCAAAACTTTTTATTTTTCAATTAAATAAAATTGTTTTTATGCTTTAAATTGGTTCAAATTATTATTTTAAAAATGATTCAAATAAATTTTAATTAATCTAGTTTTTTTGTTAAAATTTTAATCACTTGCAATTTAATTCAAATGTTTCAGTTAAGGTCTCTTTTTCTTAAATTTTTTTTAAAATAAATTTCTTTTTTTAACTATTTTCTCAATGTTAATCAAATATTATAAATTACTTTTGCTTTAAATCATTTTTCCAAAGAGTTAGTCAAATATGTTTCAAGTCGTTGGATAACTGCATTTTAGCGGCTACTTTAAGTGCTAATAACTTCTTAGAGTAGAAATAAGAACATCTTACCCATTTTCTCTAAATTTTTAAAGGTTTATCTGTTAAGGCCTTTCTAAATTGAGTTTTCTTAATTTCTTTATAAAAATCAAGTGGCGACTCTTTTATAAGTATTTTTCTTAAATTTTTTTATACTTAGAACATTTCAAAAAGTGATTTTCTAAAGGTTGGTGAAATCACAACATAACAGAAATGACGACTCTGCTGGGGAAGTGATTAGGTTCTAACCATTAGACTTGATTGCTTATTTGACTAATAATTTGATTTTATGATATTTAATTAATTTGTGCTTTATATGTTTAATTTATGATGATATTAACTGTCATTTGCATTCATGACATTTCCGTCACCAGGATATAAATACAGTATATTAAAGAACGGTTTTGCGAAACCGCAACCGGTCTTTTCAATACTTAACCTTTTTCGGAATGACCGACAATTTATTGGTACGTCATGCGTCTAATGGTTGTCGTAGTTCCAACCTAAGTTGTTCGCTTGGGCCTTGGTCTTTCAAAAGCCACTCTTAGTCAACTAGCATAGAGCGAAACCAAATCCCTCAATTTAGTGCATTTGAACTAAGATGACCCAACACCCAAGGTGTGTTGGTCCCATTAGAAGCCCACCTTATGTCGATTTGACCCATTGTCAATAAAATGACAATCATGCTCATGTGTTCAATTGAAGGATGTGTATGTCATATTAAACAAATCCATTATCCATTGGGGGTGGGGTGAGCTACCTTTTCTTATCTTTTTTGTAGAATGGATCATATGTACAAACCCCTGAAGACCCTAATGGTGACTCTACCTCACCCTTATCTCCAAGTGTGGTGGAATTTCATGAATAGTGAAGACAAGAAAGAGGTCCAAAAACATATAGGCTATCTCCCGTCACTGATCAAAATGGAGGTTTGGACTGATTGGATTGGAACGATGGTGCAATTTTGGCATAGTAAAAACATGGTATTCCGTTTTGGCGAAGTAGAAATGACTCCAACTATTGAAGAAGTTCTTGCCACTTATGAGAGCATAGACATGTGCAACAAAATAAAACATAAGCCTGATAGTGATCTCCTTATTCTTTATATATGAGACTTTGATAAAATAAAATAAAACTCTCATTTGTCAAACCCGAATGGATGGAAAAGCTTCTCGGACCAAACATTCCATTACAGAAGATTTATCATCGATTTGGGCGTGCAAGGGCTTTCAAAAGGTTTAAAGAAGAATTTTTTTCAGAGGAAACTTGGAAGAAAGCACGTCCTTTCACTTTTGCGATATTCTTACTTGGGGCAATGGTATTCCCTAAAAGCCCAAACTACACTATCCATCGAAGTGTAGTAATGGTCACTCATGCCAGTTTTAATGGGGTAGACTACAGGTCGGCAATCAAGTACTACACTTTGGTGCCCATGATTCTTGCCGACATTTACAGGGCTTTAGATAAGTGTCAAAACGGTCAACGTTTATTTCAAGGTTGCAATCTGATACTTCAATGGTGGATGATGAAACACTTGCTTAAAGCCCATGATCCACAGGAACCAAAGCCCAAAATTCGAACGAATAAACTTTCATTTCACTGTTGGTGGTTTCACCTTAACCATTTCCATAGAAAGGGGGGTCGAAAATTCTGGTATCCAAGACTTCGGGGATTAAGAGAAGAAATATGCAATGGTCAATCGAAAGCTTGGTAACCAGAGAAATCGTTATCCGAGGTGAAGAGATCCCTTTCTTGATATTCGCCGGATTGAGAGGGACTCGACCTTATGCTCCCGCTCGAGTTCTTAGGCAATTAGGGGGAAAACAAGATCTTCCCCAAACTGCAGACATGAGAAAATTTGCAATGGATCATGAAAATGGTCAAGTCGCTTTTCTGCAAAGATACTTCGAATATGGAAAACTCGAAGGGTGTTGGGTGAGCCGGTGCCAGATTTCAACCTGAATGTTCTGATGAGTACAAAGAATGGTTCAAGAAGAACCTTGCCGGAACCATCGAACCCAGTCCAAATGTCCCTCATCATATCACAGATGTTTGTGCTAACACCAGGTTCGACTCCACCGACTTCATGAGAAGTATAAGAAAAATGAGTTGGCTCATCAGCATTGACATTCAGAGGATGCCAAAGTCATAGCCGAGCTAAAACAAGAGCTACGAAAAGAAAGATAGTGCATGTCTGAGTTAGATGATAGCATGGAGCTACAAATCCAGTCCATAGAGAAGGTCGGGTATGAATAAGGGGCTCGGCTAGAAAAAGATCATTTATGGACAAATAGATAGTCCATATGGGAAGAAGTCAGTGGCGCCAAGAAAACTAGTCTTGACAAAGGATCGAAGGTAGTTTGAAACTTGTTATCATCCCCTGCGTGGGATTGCTTTTATTTGTACTTCATTTTTTCATTGTCAAACGTTTTCGAGTCCTATCAAACATTTTGAGGATAATGAATTAGCTAAAAGGCATACACATCCTTCAATTCGTTAGGCCAACCATTGGCATAAAAAGGTCACAAGTTTAGGACGCGATATAAATTGTTTGTATGCTACTTAATATAATTGTTTTGTGTTATCGTATTTTATTTTGTCTAAAGAAGAATTAATCCACTCGTATTTTTTTAGAACACTCTAAGCATATATGAAATCTACACCATCAAAGTCCGTCCAAATTACTCCTGAAGTGTTGTCTAAGTTTCTCAGAAAATATATGAACCCTTTAAAAATCTTCTAAATTTCCATCTCTTCGTCTCAGAAAGGTTAACTTCCTAGAATGTCTGGAAAAAGTGTTAGCACACCAATTCCGGTCATTGATTTGGTTAGTGGTGAAGAAACTGAAGAATCAATGTTTGAAAAATTGCCAAGACTGATTCAAACTATGCTGGGCCTGAATTCCCTAGAAGGATATGTAGGCAGCCTACTTATGGCTTGGCCCCTATCCTGTAAATTTTTATTCTCGCTTATTCTTGAAGGATTTTGAAGGGTTTCACCTAAAAAGATATGAGTGGAAGAAGTTAGCAGGACTCTATGCAAGTTGACTTTCTTGATTCATTAAAATGAACTAACCAAAAAAAAAAGATCATTCCGTTTGAGTCCTCCCTTTCACCCAAAATACATTCGTAGATTAATCTGCTTAAAGCAAAATGTCACTTATATGTTTATTCTTATAATAACTTGTTTGTATTTCTCATCATAAACAATAACTAACATAGCTACTTGTGAGTTGTTTTTCATTTATCAGGTAACTAGAACTGATCTGTGTTGAGAAACTAACTGAGCATCCGTACTTCACAAGATCTAAAGTCCCTAAAGATTCCTTCCTGGGCCAAAATCTATTGAAAGGAAAAGAAAAGATGACTGGAAATGGTGAGAACATCGGTTTGAATGAGATCACAGTAACTGACCCTATCATTGTGGAGCAGAATGAGTTGATTGCTCAACTGGTACAACAAATTGCTGAAATGAGGGCCGAGATGCGTAAGACTCGGGAGTTGGCAAATTTGGCTATCACTGCCAACACTCCTCTTCCAAATAATGAAATAGCTCCACTCCATTTCCCTACTCATAATAAACACCCGAATATTTCCCACACAATCCACCTACTATTCCAGTCCAAAAGCCTCCCACGATCGAATTAAACACACCTAACCAACATCATGCTAGCTCTTCGTACCAAACACCTCATCGTTCTCAAAGCCTCAATTCTAACAAATCTCAAGCATTCCCTTCCATGTACCAAACTCCTCCTCAAAACACTTCAAACCCACCTACAACTTAACCCCTACCTCCAAAAGCCACTTTCCATATTCCAATCCTCACAGAACCACATATTCCATACACTACATATCCCGAACCCGATCACTATGAGGAGAAGGAAAAGGAGTGGAGGGTCAAACAGGAGATGAATAAGTAGAGCATGAAGGAAGAAATTATGAAAGCTATGAAAGAGCTTCATTACACTCCAGATGTTATGGGACAGAACTACGAAGACTTGTGTATCCACCCAAACTTGGACCTTCCCAAGGGATTTAAGGTACCAAAGTTTGACACTTTTGGAGGAACTGGAAACCCCTTAGCTCATTTGAGGGCGTATTGTGATCAGCTCATGGGAGTTTGGAAAAATGAAGAATTGTTGATGCGGCTATTTAGCTGAAGTTTGAATGGGGAGGCCTTGGAATGGTTCGCCTCCCAAGACATGAAGCAATGGTCTAGTTTTAATGCTTTACCTAAAGATTTTATTGAGAGATTTGCTTATAATGTAGAGATCGTTCCAGATCGATACTCTTTGGAAAAGATTAGGCAAAAATCCACCGAAAACTACAGTGAATATGCATACAGGTGGAGTAAAAGGGCCTGCCAGAGTTCAACCTCCCATGTCTGAAAAGTAGATCACTGAAGTATTTGTGTGCATCCAAGAGCCATAATACTACGATAGAATGATGTTGCTCATTGGAACATAATTTGCTGAGATAGTCAAAGTAGGTGAGACTATTGGAGACGGTCTTAAGACCGGAAAAATTTCCCGTGTGGCGGCCCAAGCTGGATCTTCAGGACTATTAAGGAAGAAAAGGGAGGATGTGTCCTTTATTTCTCATGTGTCTAATGGAAGGACAAAGAGATCGTTCAGATTTAGCTCGAGAAAATCTTCAACCTCCAAAGCCTATCCCCTAGCTCCACAAAATCCCTACCAAATCTTCTATGTCCAACAAAATTTCCAAACTCCACCTCCTAATCTCCCAGATCCACATTACCAAAATACCCCTCCAAACTACCAGACTCCACAATCAAATTACAAAACTCAACCATACCCAAAATTCCAAACACCAACACCTCCCCGCCAAAATCCTTTAAATTACCGCCAAGTACCTCCACCTCCACAAAATTACTATGACCTTCCTCGTCAAAACTTTGAAAGGAAACCTCCCAAAATTTTTACTCCTTTCATTGAAAGTCGAACTAAGTTGTTCGAAAGATTGAAAGTTGTAGGCATGCTTCATCCCATCGAACCAAAACCCGTCAACACAAACTCTAACTTATTTAGAGCTTATCAGATATGTGCATACCACTCCAATAATGCAGGAGATACCACCAAACATTGCATCAAACGCAAGCATAAGATTCAAGACTTAATTGATCACAAGGTGATCACTCTTTAGACTGCCGCTCCTAATGTACATAGTAATCCTCTACAAAATCATGGGAGAGATACTATTAATATGATTGAAATAGTAGAGGATTGGGGTGATACTAAGACGATAGTCCCATCAAATCGTGATATTCTTGAGAAGGTTGTAGCCTCTCTAAGCATAAGCAAGAAGCCTGAGTTCGTGATAATAACACCCCATCAAGCTTTTACTTTGGGGACAAAAAAGGGCCTTACAAAGAAAGAGTTTGTGATAATGGCACCTCATCAAGCTTTTACTTCAGTGCCAAAAGAAGGCCTTACGAAGAAATAGTTTATGATCGAGACCGCTACCACCCATGGTATGACTAGATCTGGTAGATGTTATACACCAGAAGAATTGGCTCAAGGAGACCACAAGAGAGACCACCAAAAAAGGCAGATCAGTGAAGCTGAAGCCAAGGAGTGTTGGTGAAGAATGTTGCCTAAAGAGTATTCCATCATGAAACATTTGGAGAAGTCAAATGCTCAAATTTCTATGTGGGCATTATTGATGAGTTCATAACAATACAAGCATGCTCTGTTAAAGGCTTTGAATGAGACTCATGTACCAGTGGGGACGAACAATAATAATCTCGGAGCCATGGTAAGCCAAGTCATCAGAGGCCATCATGTTAGTTTTAGCGATGAAGAGTTGCATTATGAAGGGGTGATGCATAACAAAACCTTGCACATCACGGTCAAGTGTTGGGGCAAGATTATGAATCATGTTCTGATAGATAACGGATCTGGCCTTAATATTTTCCCATTGTAGACTCTCAAGCAACTAAATTTTGATCTTGGGAAGATTCATCAGAACCAAGTCAATGTGAGAGCTTTCGACGGGGGTCAAAGAGAAACATTGGGCGCTTTTAGTTTGGGTATTAAAGTAGGACCTGCAGATTTCTTTGTTGAGTTCCAGGTGATGGACATCACCACTAGCTAAAATCTTTTACTCGGAAGACCTTGGATCCATATGGCTGGGGTCGGGCCCTCTACCCTCCACCAGTTGATGAAGTTTGTGTGGAATGATCACAAAGTAGTCATTCATGGTGAAGGAAGACATTCGAATGACTATGCCCCGATTGTCGATGATGTGGCTAGAGGTTCTGACTTCTATACAGTAGAGATAGTGAATGCTACTGGTGATGATTTGGCCTCACATCCTCCTATGCCTTCCCTTTACAAGATGATAGCCACTTTGATGTTGAGAAGTCGATTTGAACCTAGTTTTGGGTTGGGAAAATATTTGCTAGGTATTACTGAGCCTATTCAAATTTTCATAAAAGGTTCAAAGTTCGGCTTGGGATACATCCCAATAGCAGATGATGAGATGGAAGCTTCGAGTAACAAGGTGATTGATTGGGAATTAGCAAAACCGGTAGCTTACTTGTACCAGTCTATTCCAGAGTGATAATGTGTCAATGATGATGGCCTCGGGGAGGGAATCGAGAATCTTTTTAAAGATTCTGATGTTGTACTCGAGGAGTTGATTGATACATCTGGCATTCGAGATGCCAAACCAGAGGAGCAAGTGCCTAATTGGACATCCACACAAATCCTGGTTCCTCACTTGTCTTGGTAGACAAAGATATATCTATTTTACTTATATCTAAAATCGGTGGTAGTCTAAATGAGGCCTAAGACCCACCCTTTATGTCGTTTTACCTCTTTAAGCTTTAATTTCCCTTGTGATGTTTCAAAAAGCAGATTGGCCTATGGTCATGGCCAAACTTTGTACCTTGTTTTAATCTAAATGAAAGCTTCCTCTATTTCTTAAATCTATTTATTCACAACTTACTAATTTGTTTTAATTTTTTTTCTTTCATGGCTTATTTATGATTTTAGTAAAAATAACTTAAAACCTGCCAATATCATGTCATGTCATAAGCTGAGTGAGCAAAATGAGATAGATGAGAATGAGTTCGAGGAATATAAGGAAGAGACCATGGTTCCGAAACACCTCGCAGAAGAATTGAAATTTTTTGAGAATCAAGAGAAGCCAAATATAGAGGAGACTGAGACCATGAACCTGGGAGATGAAGAAAGTCTTAAAGAAACCAGGATCAGTGTCCATCTCACAGAAACTCAGAAAGAAGAGCTCATCAATTTTCTTAAACAGTACATCGACATATTTTCTTGCTCTTATAATGATATGCCAGGATTGAGCACATATATTGTTTCTCACAAGTTGCTGATCAATCCAGATTTCAGTCTGGTAAAGCATAAAACTCGGAAGTTCAAGCCAGATTTGAGTTTGAGAATCAAAGAAGAAGTTATCAAACAGATTCAAGCCAAAGTTGCGGAGTTTACTAAGTATCCAACTTGGTTAGCCAATTTTGTTCAAGTTCCTAAGAAAAATGGTAAAATTAGAATATGTGTTGATTATAGAGATCTCAATAAAGCTAGTCCCAAAGACAATATTCCATTGCCGAATATCCACATTCTCATCGACAACTATGCTATGCACGAAATGCAATCATTTGTGGATTGCTTTGCAGGTTATCATCAGATTTTGATGGATCAAAAAGATGTTGAAAAGACAGCTTTCATTACACCTTGGGGTGTTTATCATTACCGGGTAATGTCATTTGGTCTTAAGAATGCTTGGGCCACATACCTGAGAGCCATGACAGCTATCTTCCATGATATGATCCATAAGGAGATTAAAGTGTATGTGGATGACGTAATCATCATGTCCTGCAAGAGTTCAGATCACTTGACCCATTTGAGAAAGTTTTTTGATCGGTTGCATCAATACAACTTGAAGCTGAATCCCGCTAAATGTGCTTTTGGAGTACCAGCCGGTAAATTATTGGGTTTCATTGTTAGTATAAGAGGCATTGAGCTTGATCCTACCAAAGTCAAGGCTATTCAGGATTTACCACCTCCAAAGACTAAGAAATAAGTTATGAGTTTCCTTGGAAGATTGGACTACATCAGTCGATTCATAGCTCAATCTACGGTGGTTTGCGAGCCTATCTTTAAGTTGTTGAAAAAATATGCACTAACGGTGTGGACTAAAGAGTATCTGAAAGCTTTCGATACTATCAAAGATTATATGACAAATCCACCAGTATTGGTACCTCTGCAAGAAGGAAGTCCATTGTTACTATACTTGTCTGTCTCAGAGAATGCATTCGGGTGTGTATTAAGACAATATGATAAAACTGGAAAGAAGGAATGTGCGATCTACTATCTCAGCAAGAAGTTTACTCCATATGAGGCTCGGTACACTCTAGTGGAAAGAACATGTTGTGCTTTGAGTTGGATCACCCAAAAGCTGAGGCATTCTTTGTCTTCATATACTACATATCTTATTTCCAAGATGGATCCATTGAAGTATATTTTCCATAAAGCTATGCCAACTGGAAAACTGGCGAAATGGCAAATGCTTCTGAGATAGTTTTACATTGTGTATGTTACTCAGAAAGTTGTAACAGGACAAGCCCTAACAGATCATCTTGGCGAAAATCCGATCGATGAAGAATATGAACCACTCAAAACATACTTCCCTGACGAAGATGTGTTCTTTATAGGAGAAAGCATTTATGAGTTATACCCTGGTTGGAGGGTATTCTTTGATGGAGCGGTGAATTATAACGGAGCTGGAATTGGAGCGGTTCTAATATCGGAATCTGGTCAACATTACCCCGTAGCGGGTAAACTTCGATTTCATTGCACCAACAATATGGCGGAGTACGGGACTTGTGTTTTTGGCATAATGTTAGCCATCGACATGAATGTCCAAGAGTTGCTGGTAATTGGAGATTCAAACTTATTAATTCACCAGGTTCAAGGTGAATGAGACGTGAAGAATCCAAAGATTATACCATATGTACAATTGGTGCAAAGATTGTGCGAAAGATTTCAAAAGATAGAGTTTATGCACACTCCAAGATTACAAAATGAATCTGCCGATGCTCTTGCCACTATCTCCTCTATGATCAAGTATCCAGATCAGAATTACAATGATCCTTTGTAAATAGATTTAAAGGAACAATCTGCTCATTGTTCGCATGTTGAAGCGGAACCAGACGGAAATCTTTGGTATTATGATATAAAGAAGTACTTGGAAACTGGAATTTATCTGAAGATGTGACATCCAATCAAAAGAAGGCAATACGTCGATTGGCTAACTATATCTTTCCAAGTGGGAAAATCCTTTATAGGAGGACTCCAGATTTTGGATTCCTCAGGTGCGTAGGTTCCATGGAAGCTACAAAACTTCTCGAAGAGGTACATGCTGGAGTCTGTGGACCACATATAAACGGGCTTACCTTGGCAAAGAAGATCCTTCGAGCTGGTTATTTTTGGATGACTATGGAGCATGATTGTTGTAGATTTGTGTAAATGTGTCATAAATGTCAAGTACATGGTGATTTAATCCGAGTACCCCCTTACGGACTTAACATTATGGGATCACCTTGGCCATTCGTGGCCTGGGGATGGATGTCATTGGCCCAATTGAGTCACCCGCCTCTAATGGACATAGATTCATTTTGGTTGCCATTGATTACTTCACCAAGTGGGTGGAAGGAACTTCTTATAAATCTGTGATGAAGAAGATAATGGCTGATTTTGTTCGAAACAACTTGATATGTCGATTTGGACAACCTGATTCCATTATTACAGAAAATGGTGCAAACCTCAACATCCATTTGATGAAGGAGATATGTGAGCAATTCAAGATTACTCACCGAAATTTGACTGATTATCATCCTCAAATGAATGGAGCCGTAGAAGCTGCCAATAAGAACATCCAAAAGATCTTGAGAAAGATAATTGATAATCACAGAGGTTGGCATGAGATGTTATCATATGCTTTGTTGGGATACCGAACAACCGTTAGAACATCAATTGGAGCAACTCCATACTTGCTAGTATATGGGAAAAAAGCAGTGCTACCTGTTGAAGTTGAAATACCTTCATTGAGGATCATTCAAGAAGTTGAACTGAGCAATGCTGACTGGGTTCGTAATCGGATTGAACAATTAGCCTTAATTGATGAAAAGAGGATGACCACTGTTTGTCATGGCCAATTATATCAACTGAGAATGATTCGCGCTTTCTACAAAGTATTGAGATCTCGAACATTTGAAGAAGGACAATTGGTCCTCAAACGCATCTTCCCCCATCAAGATGAGTATAAGGGGAAATTTACACCAAATTGGAAAGGACCATACATGGTTCGTAAAGTGTTATGTGGAGGTGCCTTAATCCAGTGAAACAAAATGGAGCGACGGGGGGGAGGATCTACTTGGAATTGGTTGTCAGTGAATCCCAAGTATGACATAGATAGAGGAAAGAAAATCTCATACATGCCGAAGGTACATCTGAGACCTTCCTTCCAAGCAACTATTATATAGATAGAAAAATGCGGGTTAGACCTATAGCCTGAAATGCTCCCAGCATAGAAGCCTATGGTTCCATTCTTGTTGTTGCTGGAGGTACACATCCCTCTTCTCGGTGTGGAACAATATACGAGAAATAGATGCTCAGCCTGCAATGTCTGATAACGGCGCACCTTCCGTGTGCTAGCTGTGCCTTTACCGGATGTTTAGCTTGGTTGAAGGCAAAATTCAGTGTAATTCGCCATTTTTTAAGAAAAGAAAGGAGTGGCCAAAACCAATCAACTCAGATGTTCTCAAGAGATACTACGTCTGAAGATTAGTTTTTCTCTCATCCCTTTCCTTGTAATCATATCATTTGCTTGTAATTTCTTATGTCAAGTTTTTATATCCTTGTATTGAACTACGTCTGACCTGAATTCTCAAAAATGAGATACGTAGGCGTCCTATATGGGTCTCCGTCATTTTCTTAATAAAATATCCAATTTCTTTTATTCCAAAAAGGGGAACTACGTTTGACTTGATTCCTGCCTCAACGGGATACGTAGGCGCCACAACGCCTCGATCATAAACCCCATAAAATTTCCATTTCCCTTTATAATGGAAACTGGGGAATTTTTTCTTAGAGGAGCTCAAAAATTCTAAAGATCCTTCGCCAGCAAGACAAGATTGAGCATGCATTAGGAAAAGGCAACTGGGACAAAAATTCTTAGAATATTTCAAAAACTCCGCAAGTGCTACCTGTTGAAGTTGAAATACCTTCATTGAGGATCATTCAAGAAGTTGAACTGAGCAATGCTGACTGGGTTCGTAATCGGATTGAACAATTAGCCGTAATTGATGAAAAGAGGATGACCACTGTTTGTCATGGCCAATTATATCAACTGAGAATGATTCGCGCTTTCTACAAAGTATTGAGATCTCGAACATTTGAAGAAGGACAATTGGTCCTCAAACGCATCTTCCCCCATCAAGATGAGTATAAGGGGAAATTTACACCAAATTGGAAAGGACCATACATGGTTCGTAAAGTGTTATGTGGAGGTGCCTTGATCCAGCGAAACGTAATGGAGCGACTGGGGGGAGGATCTACTTGGAATTGGTTGTCAGTGAATCCCAAGTCTGACATAGATAGAGGAAAGAAAATCTCATACATGCCGAAGGTACATCTCAGACCTTCCTTCCAAGCAACCATGACATAGATAGACAAATGCGGGTTAGACCTATAGCCCGAAATGTTCCCAGCATAGGAGCCTATGGTTCCATTCTTGTTGTTGCTGGAGGTACACATCCCTCTTCTCGGTGTGGAAAGATATACGAGAAATAGATGCTCAGCCTGCAATGTCCGATAACGGCGCACCTCCCATGCGCTAGTTGTGCCTTTGCCGGATGTTTAGCTTGGTTGAAGGCAAAATTCAGTGTAATTCGTCATTTTTTTAAGAAAAGAAAGGAGTGGCCAAAACCAATCCACTCAGATGTTCTCAAGAGATACTACGTCTGAAGATTAGTTTTTCTCTCATCCCTTTCCGTGTAATCATATCATTTGCTTGTAATTTCTTATGTCAAGTTTTTATATCCTTGTATAGAACTACGTCTGACCTGAATTCTCAAAAATGAGATATGTAGGCGTCCTATGTGGGTCTCGGTCATTTTCTTAATAAAATATCCAATTTCTTTTATTCCAAAAAGGGGAACTACGTTTGACCTGATTCCTGCCTCAACGGGATACGTAGGCGCCACAACGGCTCGGTCATAAACCCCATAAAATTTCCATTTCCCTTTATAATGGAAACTGGGGAAGTTTTTTTTAGAGGAGCTCAAAAATTCTAAAGATCCTTCGCCAGCAAGACAAGATTGAGCATGCATTAGGAAAAGGCAACTGGGACAAAAATTCTTAGAATATTTCAAAAACTCCGCAAGTCTTCCTACCAAAGATTTGAGAAATGTCGAGACATTTCACTGGGGCAAAATTTTTAAGCAGATCTCAAAAATTCTATCAAGTACTGTCAGAAGTTCAAAGTTAACGACAAGTAATCTCAAGCGTGATCAGAAGCTCATGAACCCCAATATCTCAGAAATTCAAAGTCAAACTTCAATTATCTTCTGATTTCCCCAGCTTAGAAGGACTTTTAGATTGGATATATTGAAACTTGAACTGAAGTGTTCATTTAAGCGTTAATATCACATGAATGTGGCAGTGACCCTCATCAAATTACTTTCCAAAAATCTATTTTTCTTAAAACTTTAGACATATATCAAATATTTTGTATAAAATATAGATCTATCTTATGTCTACCAAGAAGCGGGAAGCTAGAAGCAATAAACCAAAGATAGCAAGAGGAAGAGCAAGTGATCAAAGAAGTCAACACATATTAGTTCATTTAAAACTAATAAATTTTCTCTGAATGCAGGTTTACAAGGATATCAAGAGATGATCATTTTCAACAAATATGGCAAAGTCAGAAGAGCAAAAGAGCCCAAGACTGACATTTTTTTATGCAGGAAAAGGCATTGATATTCCTGCGATAAAAGTAATTAACTTGGTATTTTGAATAACAATGTCCTTTTCATATTTTCAACAAAAATAGGAGCCACAACGAAGATATAAGTGGTCAAAGAAAATTAGGTGAAAGCATCGAGAAGATAGCATTTTAAGATGTACAAATGACTACAATAACGTCATATTGCATTTTCCAGCGTCAAAGACGTATGAAGGGTACACGTAAGACACATCAAATATCAGAGAGAATTTGAAGAGCAACTTGCCAAAAATATTCATTATCACGTTAAAGTCGGAAGAGGCTAACGTTGAAGGATATTTGTAAGTCACATCGATACCTGACACAGTGATGTGCATTGCCGAGGGAGCCATCAATATTATATTATCAGAGGTGATAATATCATTGTCGTGAGGGCCATCAACATTATATTACCAAAGGTGGTAATATCATTGTCGAGAGGGCTATCCATTTCATATTATCAAAAATGGTAATATCATTGCTGAGAGAGTCATCCATATTATATTATTAGAGGTGATAAAATCATTGTCGAGAGGGCGATCAACATTATATTACCAAAGGTGATAATATCATTGCCGAGAGGGCCATTAACATTATATTACCAAATGTGGTAATATCATTGCCGAGAGGGCCATCTGTTTCATATTATCAAAGATGGTAATATCATTGCCAAGAGGGCCATCCACATTATATTATCAGAGGTGATAATTTCATTGCCGAGAGAGCCATCGACATTATATTAATAAAGGTTATCATATCATTACCGAGAGGGTCATCCATATCATTTGCCGGAAGAGGTGATATCATTGTCGAGAGGGCCATCCATTTCATATTATCAAAGATGGTAATATCATTGCCGAGAGAGCAATCAACATTATATTAATAAAGGTTATCATATCATTACCGAGAGGGTTATCCATATCATTTGCCAGAAGAGGTGATATCATTGCCGAAAGGGCCACAAACATATAACAACATATCAAGTCATCATATATTGTGTCAAAACCGGAGAAGGCTGAATTTTGAGAAGTACATTATAAATCACATCAAACTTTGGAATGGTGCCTTGTTTGTTGTACGTCAAAATTGGAGGAGGTTGCCGTACCAGCGTAGTAAAGACACTACTTTACTATTTGAATTACAGTTTCTACTAATGAGTTTTATCTTAGTCTTTATCGAGAACATCCGAGAGGATGCATTCTCAATTAAATCGTAGGTGCAGACGTCATCAAAAATGATGCAGCACAACGTGGAACTTTTTCTTAGCAGCGAACTAGGACCAGTCTGAGGAGGAATATCAAACTCCCTGGATGCGAGCTGAGGAGCGACTTCCACCACAATCAAATAACACCCCTATCAAAAGGCATGTGGGTATTTTTTGGGGTTTTAGTTTTAGTTTCGCATCCGATTTTATTTTCGACTCCAACTGGAAGAAAATCTTCAAATACGAGTGATAGTAAACCAAAAGCTTTGAAAACTACTTCTGTGTAAGTTCTTACTTATGGATTTGAAGAGCTCCACACTCATGACTAAGAGATTGCAAGCCTTTTTTTCAGAACTCGATTTATTTGTCACTCTTCCTGAACCAAAGGTTATCATAGCACAATAGATTTCCTTTTCAACCGATTGAGTTGAACTACAGACAAACTGATTCCTGAGGTCGCGGGATATGTAGGCGGACTCCATGTTGAAGACTCGGTTGTATTCCAATAATATCTCTTAAATATTATTTCCGAGCATTTTGGTCTCTCCATAATTTGATACCGTGATAGCTTTTTGAATTTTAACAAAAAAAATTCATGTATCAAATCAAGCATTGTTTTGAACTAAATGGCCTGAATTCTCATGTTACTTGAGATACGTAGGAAACTCAATGCTAGGGTCCAAACATAATTCCTCAAAATCCGTACCGAGCCTTTCTATCAAAGAGATGAAATGGGTTCGGTAAAAATTTGATTCGTCAATCTTCTTTCCCCGGGTTCTCTTTCATCGACCCTACCCAAAGAATGGGGCAGTTGTTGACACCTAATTTTGACCCTATGCAATTTGAGTTCTTCTTCAGTTTCAAACAATTTGAAATAATAGTCTTTGAAAATTCCTAAACTATATATATAGCGTAAAAAATAGTGTTTAGCATAAATATGCATTTATTTCCTTTGAATTAGTGAATTTTATGGTTTTATATAATTAGTTCTCTATTTTAAGTAATGAATAAGGCTTGATAATTATTTTGTCTTTTTTAAATTAAGAAGCTCAAATAATTAATCGATAATTATTCATCTTATTTTAATTTTAGCCGAATTAGTTATTTGAATCGATTTGGCTATATCTAAGTTTAATTCAACTATAAATACATGGTATTGGTGTCATTTAGAGATACTCAGAGAGTAGGAATTTGAAGGTTAGAGAATAGTATTCTTTGAAATCGAACTCACGAAGGTTTGAGCCTCGAATTTTCGATTTTTTCTTTCATGTTATTTTGCTCATTTGTTGGTGGGTCGTGGTGTAATCACTGCTCTTCTCTCGTTCTTCCTAGTCTCGCTGCCAAGAACGAGGTAAAATACTTCTAACTTTACTTCGTGTAATTCTTGTTAGTTCTAAGTGGACCTTTCTTGATCATTGTATTGGTTATTACGTGTTAATATTAAGTGGTTTAGTAACGAAAATTTGCTTTTATCTTGTGGGAAGTTTAGTTTACATGAAAGAGCTCCTGATTCTTTGCTCGAGTGTTAGCTGATCAGTTTTTCTCTATTCCATTTCCAATGTCTATATTCATCTGCTCGTATCTCGTATTTAAGTTATATGACTAATCAACTCACTGAATGTCACTGCCCGACCTTCAGAACGAGCTTATATTTTGGGGTTGGTTGATTAATATTTGGTATTACCTTGATTAAGCATTCTGTTGGAAAGTCATGTTGATCAAGTATACTGTAGTTCTTGTGTGTGCTATTGCCAATTTGAGATATATAAAACTGATTGTTTGCTGTAAGTTTTGGTAGAGTTGAGTTCACTTTCTTATCGTTTGTTAGCTTGAGATTAGCATCCTTATCATAGCTGCATTTTGATATCACTAAGATCTTGTTAAGTTCGAAAAGGGAACAAGGCTACCTCTTCCTTAAAGCTATATTTGTTAATCATCACTGTGGGTTGCCACTTTGTTTCACTATTTTTCGTTCTTAGCATGTCTCAGTTCAAGGCTATTCGGAATTCTACATAATTCACCTAAGTTGTGGTTTGGTTGCTAGTCGGTTCTATCTCAATTTATCTTAAATGTTGTCTTGTTCTATATTCAACATGGCAGATTCTACTTAAAATCCAATTCCAGCTTCTGGATAGCCGATTAGGTTCTTTGGTAAGCTCAAGTGTAAAAATCATAACCTGGTTGTTCCAACCTGTTTTCTACCTATTGTGTAGCCTTAGTCCTTGCTGATTGTTGTTTAGTATAAATATGATTACTTTGAATAATTTCAGCTAGTACATGCTGAGAATCAGTTGAGTCCTAAGTTGAATTAATTCTTCTAATTGTCTAACTTGTCTTCAGCCTTTAGTTGTGATTTAATTTTTCTTTTAAATGGTTGATATAACATTCAATTATCATTGTCTATGATGTTCTACAATACATTGCACCTGCTGCAATATTTCTTCCTTCCTTATGCAGTAATAAAAAATGCTAAATAATTTAGTAGTTGCATAACTTGTTCTTTGTGATGGTTCAAATTTTAGTGTGTATATTCAAGAAGTTACTTCTTGTAATTTCCTTTCAACAATGGTTGTGAACGATTTCAAGTTATATAAATTATCATTCTAATTCTTATCTTTTTTTTTATGCATGAACTCCCGCGGTTTGAGTCCATTGGACTCCCCTTTTCCTCTTGCATTTCAAGTTGGTTGAAACCTACCATTCCTCCTTCTTCGAGTCAACTTTGCCATTGTTTCCAAGTTTTGGAGGCTGATACAAAATAAAGGGAAGCCGAGACATGCTAAAATGGAGCTGCTACAGGTTTGGAAGGCAGAAAAACGACTCCGTATACATCAGATATACACTGACATACATCAGGTGTATACAAAAATGGAAATTGAGTAAAGAGGCCCAATTGCAGCAATTCTTGAGGCTTAATTTGGGCTGAAGCCCAAGTCATTTTCAGCAACTAGACTTGGGCCTAAGTCAAATATTTCTTTAGTTATTTGACTTATACTTATTTGCTTATTTGTGATTTGTTAAACTCTAACCCTTTATTTGATTTGGTTTAATTTAATTAAATTCCCCAAAAGATGAACTATATTCTTTAAGTTAGTTTATTTTAATAAAATTTCTTTTTTTTCAACTCTTGTATTTTTATTGAATATCTTTAGGCAAAACTTTTTATTTTTCAATTAATTAAAGTAGTTTTCATGCTTTAAATTGTTTCAAATTATTATTTTAAAAATGATTCAAATAAATTTTAAATAATCTACTTTTTTTGTTAAAATTCTAATCACTTGCAATTTAATTTAAAAGTTTCAGTTAAGTTCTCTTTTTTTGTAAAATTAAAAAAAATGTTCTTTGTTTAACTTTTTTCTCAATGTTAATCAAATATTGTAAATTACTTTTGTGTTAAATTATTTTCCCAAAGAGTTAGTCAAATATCTTTCAAGTCATTGGATAACCGCATGTTAGCGGCTACTTTAAGTGCTAATACTTTCTTAGAGTAGAAATAAAAACCTCTTCCCCATTTTCTCTAAATTTTTAAAGGTTTATCTGTTAAGACCTTTCTAAATTAAGTTTTCTTAATTTCTTTAAAAAAAATTAATTGGCGAATCTTTTCTAAGTATTTTTCTTAAATTGTTTTATACTTAGAACATTTCAAAAAGTGATTTTTTTAAAGGTTGGTGAAATCACGACATAACAAACATTAATTCATTATTAATGTTGGGAATTAGCCTTAACCGACATAGAGACCATGTGAGCTATAACATGATCCCCCGGTGTCTCCCACACCGAAAAGGGTTGTCCTACTTGCCAAGGTAAGGACCATAAACTTCTAGCTTAGGCGGATCCAGTAGCTAATGTCTATCTAGACAATCATACTATGGGGTCACATTGGTAAGGGATAAGAGATTGCTTCTAGAAACCCACCTCTACTAACGGGAGAGATTCCATCTCAATATCCTCTCGGTGCTACGCATAAATCCCATAGAATAGTCATTTCTTAATTGTTCTTATTATCCATGGAAGGCCACATCATCTTGCCAATCCATGCTAAGTCATCATCCATGGAAAGGTATCATTCAATAACCAATCCAAGCTAGGTTTCATTAGGATAACTCTTAATATTTGATTCAATTAGGTGAGAAGACCTTTCAACCATAGAATCCTTTATTATGTGAGAAAACCTTTCACATCTTGTTTTTATGTGTATATGAGAAAATCTTTTCAATAACAGAACATCATCGTCATCATTGATACTTTACTCTCAAAGCATCCTTAACACATTTGCATAGATTTCATAAGAACATGCATAATTCCATAATTTACCTTTCAAGGTTCAAAACCCACTTTCAATCATCAACCTTTAGAAAATATAGGTTAGATATAAATTTCATCATAAAATCATGTAATTCTCTCAATACATGCTAGATTTAATAGAACTCTTTCTTTATAATCAAAATCCCACATCATATGATAATAACTTGAAACCTGGGGGTTACATGTGTTCATGGGGAAATCATCATAAAATTATTATATTTCATCAATTCATGCATAAGAGATCATAATTCAATAATTTAAATCAATAATCAAGAGAACCCATGACAATTAAAGAAAACACTAACTCAATTGGGGATTTCTAACTTTGAAAATAAGAGGATTTGGGAACTCCATGAATGGAAGGAATCCATGGATGAAAACTATCATACCTTGAAGTCAATTGCTAATATTTAATTTGAGGAATTGAGACTTGACTTGAAACCCTAGGTTGAATCCTTCTTCTTCAAGCTTTCTAGAGAGAGAAATATTGGAGAGTTCTTCTTTTTGGTGAATTTGAAGAGAATGAAGTGAATGAACTAATTTGGAGGTTGAAATCACTTATATAGGGGTCTTAGTGAAGGGTAAAATGACGTAGTATAGAGATAATATAATTAGAAAAGACCAAACTACCCTTAAACTTAACTGCCTACGTACCACCTACAGCCACGACGGATTGTGGACAGGACGACGGGCCGTCCTCCACGACCATCGTTCGTGGTCAGAACCCTCTTTTTGGGCCAGTGAACCACGGACCGTGGTCTGACCGACGGTCCGTTGGTCAGGCCGTGGTCCTGAGACTCTGGAAAATTTTGGGGTGACCAGTCCACGGACCACACTATGGTCTGTGGTCCTACCCACGGGCGTGGTTGGCCTCCGTGGCTGGCACCTGCAACTTCCCAAAAATTGCCTCATTACCCCTTTTCAAATTTTGGGTGTTACAATATCCCCCCCTTGGGATAACTCATCCTCGAATGGGATTCAAGCTAGTACAAAAAGAGTAGGAGAGGAACTAACAACCCAACCTACACTGCAATACATATAACGAAGGAGGAACTATCGACTTCAAGCTAAGACGTTATCAAAACATTATAAGAGGGGTGAAACTAACTCTAACCGCCCATCATGCATGCAACACTCATATCCGAGGAGGAAACCTCAACTCCAAGCTCACATCCGAGGAGAAAACATCAACTCCAAGCTAAAGACATGCTCACAACATCATATCATGTAGTCAACATGCAATTCATACTCATATGCACATAAACATGTAAGAGTCAATTAAATGAACTCATTTTCTGAAACTTGAACGTTTCATAAATCATGCATATTAAGGAAATCATGGAGATACATAAGACACATTATTCCAAAACAAGAACAAACCATGAGGAACTCATTACCTCAAGCTAGAGTAGGAGTAGAAGGAAAGATATGAGGATATTGGGAAATCATTTAGGCCTCAGTCTGCCCAGTAGCACCCTCAACTAATTGATTCCTCCACAACACTTTCACGGAAGCTACTCCATTATTTCTCAACCTCTTGACTTGCCGGTCCAAAATCTCAACCGGTACTTCTTCATAAGAAATATTCTCAACTCCCAAACCTTCTAAGGAAATGATGGATGTTGGATCACCAACACATTTCTTCAACATAGAGACATGGAAAACAGGATGCACCGATGCCAACTCATTTGGCAACTCTAATTCATAAGCAACCTTACCAACACATCTGAAAATCTGATATGGGCCTACATATCGGGGACTAAGCTTCCCTTTCTTACCAAATCTCATTACACCCTTCATGGGTGAAATTTTCAATTAAACTCAATCATGAACATCAAACTCAAGATCTCTTCTTCTTATAACGACATATGACTTTTGCCGACTTTGAGCCATTTTCAACCTTTCTCTAATAAGTCAAACTTTCTCTATGGCCCCATGTACCAACTCAGGACCTATTAGGGCAACTTCACCCACTTCAAACCATCCTATAGAAGATCTACACCTCCTATCATATAATGCCTCAAATGGAGCCATATCAATACTCGAGTGATAACTGTTGTTATAAGAAAATTCAATCAATGGCAAATGGTCATTCCAATTACCCTTAAAATCAATCACACAAGACCTTAACATGTATTCCAAAGTTTGGATAGTACGCTTTACTTGGCTATCATTTGGGGATGAAAGGTCGTACTAAGCTTAACCCGAGTACCAAGACCCTTTTGGAAAGACTTACAAAACTTAAAAGTGAATTGGCTACCACGATCGGAAATAATGGACAAAGGCACTCCATGCAACTTTACCATTTCTCTCAAGTACAATTTGGCGTAGTCCTCCGCCGAATAGGAAACCTTGACAGGAAGGACATGAGCCGATTTCGTCATCCGATCTACTATGACCCAAATCGAGTCATGTTGTCGCCAGGTGCGAGGCAAACCAACAATAAAGTACATATTCAAATCTTCCCACTTCCAAGTAGGAATACTAATATCTTGGGAAAAACCTCCCGATTTCTGATGCTTAACTTTCACTTGTTGACAATTAGGACACTTTGTCACAAATTCCGCAATATCCCTCTTCATTCCATTCCATAAATAGACCTCCCCCAAGTCATGGTATATCTTGGTGGCTCCTGGGTGAATGGAATACCGAGAACTATGGGCTTCTGACAAGATTTGTTCCCTCAAGTCATCAACGTTTGGAACAAACAAATGACTTTGATATCTAAGGACACCATCTCCCCTTTGAGAGAAAGCCTCAACGGATTTCATAAGCATCGCTTCCTTTAAGTCGACCAAAATTGGATCAAGACCTTGCTTGGCCTTCACATACACCACTAAAGATGATTCTGAACCATTGTGGACCATAACACCACCCTTGGTAGAGTCCACTAGCCGAACACCCAATTGGCTCAATCTATGAACATCTCGAACCAACTCTTTTTTTTTCTTCAATATGAGCTACACTTCCCATCGATAACCGACTAAGAGCATCCGCTACCGCATTTGCCTTTCTGGGTGGTAGAGAACACTCATATCATAATATTTCAATAGCTCAAGCCACCTTCGTTAGCGAAGATTTAGATCTTTCTGATTAAACACATATTGCAAACTCTTGTGGTCGGTAAACATATCTACATGCAGACCATACAAATAAAGCCTCAAAGTATTTAAGGCAATAACAACCGGCGCTAGTTCAAGGTCATGGGTAGGGTAATTCTTCTCATGAATCTTAAGTTGCCTTGAGGCATAGGCAACAACTTTCAAATTTTGCATAAGTACACCCCCTATCCCAATTTTCGAGGGGTCAAAATAAATAACAAAACGATCCGTCCCTTTCGATAAAGTTAACACCGGAGCGGAAGTAAGTCTATCTTTCAACTCTTCGAAACTCTGCTCACATGTTTCGGACCATATGAACTTAGCTTTGTTTTGAGTCAAAGCCGTCAAAGGAGAGGCAATTGAAGAGAATCCCTCAACAAACCTTCTATAGTAACCGGCCAATCCCAAGAAACTTCTAATATTCGAAGGGTTTAGAGGTCTAGGCCAACTCTTGACCGCATTCCTCTTCTTAAGATCTACCTCAATACCCTTATTTGAAACAATATGGCCAAGGAAAGCTACAGCCCTTAGACAAAACTCACATTTGCTAAACTTCGCAAAGAGTTGTTGTTCCTTAAGTATTTGCAGCACAATCCTCAAATGATCAATATGCTCATTCTCACTTCTCGAATAGATCAATATGTCATCAATAAACACAATCACGAACATGTCAAGGTATTGTCTAAACACCCTATTCATCAAATCAATAAATGCCACCACAGCATTTGTCAGCCCAAACGATATTACCAAAAACTCATAATGACCATACCAAGTTCGAAAAGCCATTTTCTGAATATCATCCTCTTTCACCCTCAATTGGTGATAACCCGACCTAAGGTCAATATTTGAAAAGTAACTTGCTCCTTGAAGATGGTCAAACAAGTCATCTATCCTTGGGAGGGGATACTTATTCTTAATGGTCACCTTGTTCAACTGATGATAGTCAATATACATACGAAGAGAATCATCTTTCTTTCTAACAAATAAGACTGGAGCACCCCATGGAGAGATACTTGGTCAGATGAAACCCTTATCCAATAAATCTTTCAATTGTTCTTTCAACTCCTTAAGTTCTGTCAGAGCCATACGGTAAAGAGGAATAGAAATAGGTTACGTATCTTGTAGAAGGTCAATACCGAATTCTATTTCCCTTTCAAGAGGAATACCAGGTAAATCATCTGGGAACACTTACAAAAACTCATTAACAACGGGGACTGACTCTAGAGTAGGGTTTTCAAAATCCACATCCCTCACCCTAACTAGATGGTAAATGCAACCCTTAGAAATCATCTTTCTAGCTTCAAGACAAGAGACAAACTTACCCTTAGGCATAGAATTTCCCCCTTTTCACTATAGGATAGGCTCATTTGAGAACTGAAACTTGACTACATAAGTTCTACAAACAATAGTAGCATAACATGAGTGCATCCAATCCATACCAAGGATAATATCAAATTCTAGCTAATCAAGCTCTACTAAGTCAACAAGAGTAACTCTATGGGACAAGGAAATGGGACACTGTCTATTGACCCTCTTAGCCACAATAGAATCAACAATAGGAGTAGAGACAGAAAAAAGATCTAACAACAGATCCGAAGAACATCGAACCCCATAGCCACATATGGCGTCAAAAAAGGCAAGGTATTACTGGGATCAAGTAAAGCATAAAGATCCAGTTGGAAAACTTTCAACATACCGGTAACCACATCAGGAGAACCCTCTTATTCACCACGAGTCTGAAATGCATAAAATCATTTTTGCTTAGGAGCATTGGAACCCGAACCACTAGGAGGAGCTTTCTTTCCCTCTCTTCCTTTAGCCATGAGCATCGGGCAATTCCTTAATTTGTGACCACTCTTACCAAAACTAAAGCAACCATCCGTTCCAGCTAGGCACTTACCCTCATGTTTCTTTCCACACCTAGTACAAGTAGACATAGGCAATGAAGATCCACTACCATTCCCACCTTGAGGCTTAGGGTTAGACACCCTATCTCTGTTGAACTTAGCAGGAGAATATGAGGAACCTTGATCGGAAAACTTTTATCGAAATCTAGGACAACCATGTCCATCGGACCTTGCATGAGTGACATTAGCATCACTGATGTTAGACCTCTTTGTTTCCCTTTACTTTTCCTGAAGTTTCTCCTCTTCGATCTATTGAGCATGAACTATGAGACGAGAGATTTCCATGTCATTAATGAGCATGGAGGTACGACACTCTTTAACCACCATTTCAGACACATCTGAAATGAACTTACTCATCGTTGCCCTTGAATCAACAACCATTATTGGAGCATACTTAGAAAATTGTATGAACTTTAGAGAATATTCCCTCACACTCATACTTCCTTGATGAAGGTTGATAAACTCAAACACCTTAGATTCCCTCATCTCAAGGGGAAAGAACCTATCGAGGAAAGCAGCCTTAGACTACTCCCAATCAAGAGGACCCGCATCTTTCGGTCACTCTTCTTTCCATTGGTTGTACCAAATTTGTGCCACACCTTTAAGTTGATAAGCGGCCAATTCCACCTTTTCCACCGACGTCACTCCCATGATCATCAAAAACTTATAGACCTCATTAATGAATTCTTGAGGATCTTCCTCAACCTTAGACACAATAAACTCCGGAGGATTCAGCCTAGTGAAGTCCCTCACTCTAAATGTCGTCGTAGCCACATTTGGGTTCATGGGAACTAAAACCTCCCTATTGGCTTGAGTCATCGCGTCTTGATCCAAAACATGAAAAGAAGCCCTAAACTCCGCATTATTCAGTTGTTCGGCGAAAGGATTGACCGGAACTTGAGGAAGTTGGGGAAGAGCTTCTTGTTTCTCATTCTCCCTCACATTCCTTCTAGAAAAGCTCTGCGAGTAGACATGTCCTGTAGAGTATCAAATAAGGATTAGGAGAGAGACCTTATAGAGCTAAACTCTATCGAACGACTTTAGAGTAATGAAAGAAATGGAGTTTCCTAAGCATCTTATAGCCTCTTATTCATAAATGTGGCACTCTTCACACTCATGAATAAGACTCTACTGGATGTGGCTTATGAGACATCCTAGGACCATTCTAAATCTTGTGTTCTGATTACCAAGTTTGTCACGACCCAAGGGTACCCCCTAGATGTAACATGGTGTATAGGACCCCGAGAGACCCCATACAAGCTACTTGGCATTCATAACATAAGAAATAGAACAATAGGAGTAAAACAATAGTTCAAGTCCAATAGTTTTTGTAAAGGAACAAGTGGAAGTCTAAATCACTTGTCTTAGTAGCCATCTAATACAATAGAATGATATTGGGCCTAGCCCATACATCATTTCCAAAACTGAAATACAATAAGGAAACTAGAACAATGAAAATCCATCCTCGAAGAATGAGGATTCAACAAAACTCGAGAAACCTTGAAATCAACCACTATCCACAAAACTGAGAAACCTGACCGCCGGACGCTAAATTTGGAGAAATGTAGGCAAGAGTATGCGTTAGTACAAAACAATGTACAAAGTATGATAGGTATGCATAAAACATTTAAATCATGCTAAAAGAGGAAATTTTATGACGTTCAATTGATCAAGCTAAAACATGATATAAAAAGCTTAGAAAACATAAGTCATAAAACCATGGTCAATGCAAGCTTACATCATTTAAAACCATTGAAAACATGTGCGATACTTTTTGAAGTAACATTAGTTCATTATTAATATGGGGAATTAGCCTTAACTGACATAGAGACCATTTGAGCTATAACATGATCCTCCGGTGTCTCCCACACCGAAAAGGGTTGTCCAACTTGCCAAAGTAAGGATCATAAACTTCTAGCTTAGGTGGATCCACTAGCTAATATCTATCTAGACAATCATCCTATGGGGGCACATAGGTAAGGTATAAGATATTGCTTCTAGAAACCCGACCTCTACTAACGGGAGAGTTTCAATCTCAATATCCTCTCAGTGCTAAGCATACATCCCACGGAATAGTCATTTCTTACTTATTCTTATTATCCATGAAAGGGCACGTCATCTTTCCAATTCAAGCTAAGTCATCATCCATGGAAAGGTATCATTAAATAACCAATCCAAGCTAGGTTTCATTAGAATAGCTCTTAATATTTGATTCAATTAGATGAGAGGACCTTTCAACCATAGAATCCTTTATTATGTGAGAAAACCTTTCACATATTTCTTTTATGTGTATATGAGAAAATCCTTTCAATAACACATCATCATCATCATCATCATTGACACTTTATTCTCAAAGCATCCTTAATACATTTGCATAGATTTCATAAAAGCATGCATAATTCCATAATTTACCTTTCAAGGTTCAAAACCCACTTTCAATCATCAACCTTTAGAAAACATGGGTTAGATATAGATATCATCATAAAATCATGTAATTCTCTCAGTACATGCTAGATTTCATAAAACTCTTCCTTTATAATAAAAATACCACATCATATGATTATAACTTGAAAACATCGGGGTTACGTGGTTCATGGGGAAATCATCATAAAATCATAGTATTTCGTCAATTCATGCATAAGAGATCATAATTCAATCATTTAAATCAATAATCAAGAGAACCCATGACAATTGAAGAAAACCCTAACTCAATTGGGGATTTCTAACTTTGAAAATAGGAGGATTTGGGAACTCCATAAATGGAAGGAATCCAAGGAGGAAAACTATCATAGCTTGAAGGCAATTGCTAATTTTAAATGGAGGAATTGAGACTTGACTTGAAACCATAGGTTGAATCGTTATTCTTCAAGTTTTTTAGAGAGAGAAATAGTTGAGAGTTCTTCTTTTTGGTGAATTTGAAGAGAATGAAGTGAATGAACTAATTTGGGGGTTGAAATCACTTATATAGGGGTCTTAGTGATGGGTAAAATGACATAGTATAGAGATAATATAATTAGGAAAAGACCCTACTACCCCTGAACTTAACTGCCGACCTACCACCTACGGCCACGATGACGGACCGTGGACAGGACGACGGGCCATACTTCATGACCGTTGTTCATGGTCAGAACCCTCTTTTTGGGCCAGTGAACCACGGGCCACCATCCAAAGACCGTGGTCTGACCGACGGTCCGTTGGTCTAGCCGTGGTCTTGAGTCTCTGGAAAATTTTAGGGTGACCAATCCACGGACCACACTACGGTCCGTGGTCCTACCCACGGGCCGTGGGTATCCTTCGTGGCTGGAACCTGCATCTTCCTAAAAATTGCCTCATTACCCCTTTTTGAATCGAGGGTGTTACAGCTTAGGTGTTGCAAGAGGTTGAATCAACTGATGTAGGTGTAAAAGAAATGAAGAGTGATTTTTCCAGTATGAGTCAGCTAGTGGATTCTCACACCAACTCTATCAAGCAGTTGGAACAACAGTTGGGACAACTATCAGCATCACTAAATCCAAGGAAGAATGGCTCACTACCAAGTGACACTATTTAGAACCCCAAAAAGGATGGGCATTGCATGGCAATTACTACTCGAAGCGGTAAGATCCTTAATGAATCAAAACCTGCAGGTATTAAGTAGGAACAGAGCATAGGGAGAGATGAGGAATCAGAGGTTGAAGCTGAATATATAAATGATACAAAGGTGTCTCAACCAACACGAAAGATAGCTAAAGTAAAGGAAACAGAAGTAGAGGCAACTTTTCCTTTACAGCAGATACCAAGACCACCTCCTCTATTCCCGCAAAGACTCAAGAAGAAAGCTGAAGATGGGAAGTTTGCAAATTTTATATCCATGCTGAGGCAGTTATCAGTGAACATCCCATTGGTAGAAGCTCTGGAGCAGATGCCAGGATATGCGAAGTTTATGAAGGATTTAGTGACAAAAAAGAGAGTTGTAAGCTTTGAGCCGAATGACAATGTCCATCATTGTAGTGCCATCGCTACAAGGTCTTTGGTGTAGAAAAAGGAGGACCCATGTGCTTTCACTATACCATGCACCATCGGTGCATTCGAGTTTGCAAAAACCTTATGTGATCTAGGGGAGAGCATAAATCTGATTCCTCTAGCTATATATAAGCAATTGGGTTTGGGTGTTCCAAAACCTACAGTGATGAGGTTGATGATAGAAGATAGGTCAATGAAGTGACCTGTGGGTATTTTATGTGATGTGCTCGTAAAAGTGGACACTTTATTTTTCCAGCCGACTTCGTGAATTGTGAGGTAGATTTTGAGGTCCCATAATATTGGGAAGGCCATTTTCGGCCACAGGTCGAGCTTCAGTTTATGTTGAGAGTGGAGAGCTGAAATTCAGACAAAACAATGAAGAGGTAAAATTTAAAATATGCAGGTCTATGAAGAAACCACAGGACATGAATGTGGTGTCTGCAATAGATGCCATTGATTAAGGGGATCTAGAAGCTGCTATTGAGGAAAGATTCAATGTCGAAACATTGGCAGCCGTGATAATGAATTTTGAAGAAGACTTTCGGGATGATTATGTGGAGACTCTAAATGCTCTGCGAGGTATGGGGTCACATTCTTATGCTCCAAAGAAATTAGACTTAGACCTGAAAAACAGGCCAAATCCTCCATTAAACTAGTTTATTGAGGAATCGCCTGTACTTGAGTTGATACAGTTACCCAGTCACCTAAGGTATGCTTTTTTGGGTTCTAATAACACCTTGCCAGTCATTTTGGCTGCGAATCTGAATGATGGATAGGAGCAAGCTTGTAACACCCCGAATTCGAAAGAGGGAACATAGCCTCTTTTCAAACCTTCTAGATGTCATCCATGAAGGGCCAACCATGGCCCGTGGTGTGGGCCACAGACCATAGGTGGGTCCATGGATTGACCCCTCAAAAATGGTCAAGGAATGGACCACGATGGGACCTACGAACCGTAGGTGGGTCCACGCTTCGTGGTCCAGTGGTCGTCGTTTGGCCCAAAAGTCTCTGAACATGGACCACGACTGACCAGGATGGACCGTCGGTTGGGGATTCGTTGTTCACGGCTGATAGTTAATTTTGGGGACTTAAGGGTCTTTTCTAGTTTTAGTTAAATCAATGTGGTGTTGCTTTTCCTAAGTCTAGAACACCTATATAAGTATTTTTAACCCCCAAAATCTCCCATTTAAGTCATTCTCTCAAATCCCAAAAGAAAACCCCAAAATCCTCTCAAATATTCTCTCTCTAGAAGTTGGAAAAAGAAGGAAGATATTGAAACTAGGGTCAAGTCAAGTCTCCAATCTTCAAGATTGTGTGGGCTTTGTAATCAAGGTATGATGGTTTTTCATCCATGGATTCCTTCCATCCATGGAGTCCCCTAGAATTTCCCCAATTTGATGGATAATTCTCCAATTCTAGTTAGGGTTTCTTCTAATTTTTTGGGTTATGATGAATGTTGATCCAATTGAGTGGATTATGATTTTTTATGATTGAATTGATAGTAAAACATATATTTAGGATGAAATTACATGTACCCATGCCTATTCCATGATTCTAACCTAGAATTGATATAGTTTGGTTGATGCCATGAAGGGAAACTATATGGGTTTAGGCTTGTCCTTATAGGATTGATGTTTTATGATGTAAATTGCTTGAGATTAAAGCATAGATGATAATAATGAAATGTAGTACTTTAAGAGTAAAGCTTATGATATGAATTGTTGGTAATTGATGTTATTGTTGTGGAAGGGATACTTCCCACATGAATTGCTTAAGTAGGATGTATGAATGTGAAAGGTTTACTCACATGAATGATTCTAGGTTGAAAGGTTTGCTCACCTAAAATGAATCTAGACTAAAAGACTATGTAGTTGATGAGGCTAGAGGCGACTACCCTTGACCTCCATATGAGAAGGATATGAGGTGATTTCCCATACTCCTTAGAATTGAACAAGAGGTGATTCCCCACATTCCTATTATGATGAATGGACATGGAGGCGAGCACCCATGATTTTTATAAAATGATGTGGAGGCGAGTACTCGTGTCATATGATGTGATTGTGGAGGAGAGTGCCTATGATCTTAAAGTAAGTAAGTCAAGAGGCAAATACCCATTAGCCTTTATAAGTTAGGCAAGGAGGCGAACCACCATGTCTTTAAAAGTAAGTATGAATAATATGAAATATGTTATAAAAAATGAATAACTTGGATTGTTGCTTTAGATGCCTTCCATGAGGTAAGCTTGACTAGAGGCGGATGACCCAAGTCTTGACTAAGGTTAAGTAAGGTTGCTTGAGAAGCATTCGTTTCTTATTATGATGATGATTTGTGTGAATTGATTATGCTTATGGTTTATATTGGCTAACCATTATGTTTATGTTGTTTATGCTAGCGATCATATTTAGTACATGATTTTACTAACGCATACTCTTGCCTACATTCTTATCAAATGTAGGATCCAGCGACATAGATTCTCACACTCGTGGCTAGGTCCATTGTTGATCAAGGAGTGAAGATTTGGTGAGTCCTCATTGTATTCGAGGATGTGATCACCACTTGCTTTTATGGTCTTTCATTTTATGTCTTGGACTATTGTATGGGCAGCGTCCCAAGACTGTATTCATGTTGGTTAGATGGTTTGAGACAGTTGTATTAGACTTCCGCTCGTTTTATAAAGACTTTGATTGTATTGAAATTTTTTTAAATTTCCACATCATTTCTATTACTTTATGTTATGATATCCTAAGTGGCTTGTATGAGGCCTCTCGGGGTCTTATACGCCTTGTTACATCTATGGGGTACCCCTGGGTCGTGACAAACTTTGTAATCATAGCACAAGGTTTAGAATGGTTTATAATCAGAGGCTACTAGATGTTTAGGAAACTTCACTTCTTCATTCCTTGAAGTCATGCCATGGAGTTTAACTCTATAAGGTCTTTCTCCTAATCCTTACCCGATGGTTTTCAAGACATGACTACTAGAAGGGCTAATGCTAGAAGGACTGAGGGAGACAATGTGGGTCAAGAATTTCCTCCCCAAGATCCTCCTCAAGCTCCGATTGATCCTTTGGCTGAGAATGTAACCAATGTAGAGTTTAGGTCGGCTTTCCAAGACTTGGCTCAAGCCGTGACGGCCTAAGCCAACAGAGAATTTGTAACCTCCGTGAACCCAAATGTGGGTACGGCGGCGGGAAGAGTGAGGGACTTTACAAGGATGAACTCTCCATAATTTTATGGCTCCAAAGTTGAGAAAGATCCTCAAGAGTTTATTGACGAGGTCTATAAGATACTTACTATTATGGGAGTGAATCTGATAAAGAAGGCGGAATTGGCCGCTTATAAACTCAAAGGGGTTGCTCAGATTCGGTTCAAGGCGTAGGAGGAACTGGTATCCCATACGGATCATGCATAGTCTTGGAGCCTAGCTCCGCTCTCCTAGCCTGTAGGAGCTAATCGTCCTCCGGTTCAGATACGGAGGCTAGGGAACTATCCCCAGAATGGCCCTCGCTGTCAGTAGTAGTGAGGTGCGTAGCATAGACACCTTCACTATCGGAGCTCCACTCCTTAAGTGTGGGTTGCACAAGGCCCTTGCCCTTGCCCTTTCCCCCTCTTGGAGGAAATTTGGTAGTCGGGGCCCGGGAGGCAGCAACCTCTTGATTTATAACTATTCCTCGTACCGGCTTTTGGGGCGGTTGATTCCTTCGTGGAACTTTAGGTCTAGCCATTTCTGCAACACAAAACAACACACATTAGACGCAATTCGAAAAGAAATCAAACTAGGAAAAACTGCACATAAATACTCGCCGAACCGTTCGGTGAGTCGCTGAATCCTTTTGGCGAGCCAAGACAGGCTCGCCGAAAGTTCCATAACAAAACCATTCAAAGATAAGCACAGGTCGGCGATTACTAGGGCCATTCGGTGAACTAAAAGTAGCTCGCCGAATGTTACAGAAAAATTTCAGGAATTAAGGGCGCAGAAGGGCGATCAGAAGGGACTTTCGGTGAGTCACCGAGTGAACTCGGCGAGCTCAAGCATGTCGCCGAAAGTTACAGAACTCAAACCACTAAAAGAGAGAATTAAAAGGCGATCTAGGGTACTTTAGACGAATCACCGAACCACTCGGCGAGCTCGACCCAGCTCGCCGAGTAGTCCAACCTGCAAGATTTGTACCCCAACCTTCAAAATCTAACCCTTAGCCCACGAAAACAAAATTAAACTGTTATTTTATGCAATTAAACTCAGAACCATACTACCCATGCCCACGGGGTACTCAGACTTACCCCGATTTGGCCAAAATTGGCCAATTGGTGTCTTTTGCCCTTAAGAATGACGTCAACCACTCTATCATTGGGGAAAATGCGGCAATTAGCACAATTCGAGGTTTCTTAGACTTCACCACCACTAGAACCACAACAATATCAACACAACCCAACAATTTTAACATGCTTCGACATGGGATTTCATAAATTAAGGCCAATTAACAAATATTTAAACTAAATACAGGCAAACAACACACCACACCATCAACAATTCAACATTAAGCATAGAGAACAACCACACAACGATCAAGCATTCAATTTTTACCAAAATGTAACACGGGGTTCGGAAAACCAACCTTTTATACCAAAAATTGGTAAAGCTAGGCTAGCAATGAATCCAAGAATCCTCCTCGAGTAATCAAACCCACAAACAAAGCAAGTAACAAACAGTACGAAAGCAAGAAAATGCAGTTTTGAATGTTTGGAAGTCAAAAAGTATGAAAATGAGAGAGATTTTGAATTTAAAATGGTTTGGCCCTTTAAGGCTCTTCAGTTCGCGCGCTAGTCGGCAACCACAACTTACGTCGCCGACCCACTCGGTGATGCGCTGAGTGGCACTTTATCCCGGCCAAGTTTTACAGAACCTTTAGCAAGCTAGGTGGTTCAAACGGTGGTCCAAGTCGGGCTCACCGTCCTGTTCGGTGAGTCGCCGACTGGACCTTTGGCTCGGCAAGCAGCCATTTTCCTAAAATTTCAACTTTTCAACCTGCACATTCAATACCTGTTATTCAAACAACAATAATAAAAGCTTAAACACTTGGGTTGCCTCCCAAGAAGAGCCTTATTTAACGTCGTGGCAAGACGTGGATACGCTTTCAAGATTCATTTTCTGGGTTAGCCAAGGTATCACTTGGTAGACCCCCTTTCAACCTTGGGTTCAAATGAGATGATAATTGACCCATCTGCGTTTCCAATTATTTGATGGACACTGAGTGAGAGGTGACCTTCTGATTGAGTATGGAGGCATCCTCTTTCATTTCTTTTAGCAGCTTGTCTGACCCTTCCACTTTATTGAGAATGCGTGCAAGCATGTCTTCCGTGTGAAAGTTCTTCGGGTAAGCCCCTTGCTCCTTTGTCTTTTGACGCTCATGTGGTGGAACGTATCTTTCCTTGTCACCATCCCATTCCTTCCTACTTGGAAGTGGGAAGATGTGAATATGGACTTTATTGTTGGTTTGCCTCGCACCCGGTGACAACATGACTCAATTTGGGTTATAGTAGATCAGATGATGAAATCGGCTCATTTTATTCCCGTCAAGGTCTCCTATTCGGCGGAGGACTATGCAAAGTTGTACTTGAGAGAAATGGTAAGGTTACATGGAGTGCCCTTGTCCATTATTTCCGATTGTGGTACCCAATTCACTTCTCAGTTTTGGAAGTCTTTCCAAAAGGGTCTTGGTAATCGTGTTAAGCTTAGTACGGCCTTTCATCCCCAAACCAATGGGCAAGCAGAGCATACTATCCAAACTTTGGAAGACATGTTTACGGCTTGTGTGATTGATTTTAAGGGTAATTGGGATGGCCATTTTCCATTGATTGAGTTTGCATATAAGAATAGCTATCACTTGAGTATTGGTATGGCTCCATTTGAGGCATTGTATGGCAGGAGGTGTATATCTCCTATAGGTTGGTTTAAGGTGGGTGAAGTTACCCTAATAGGAATCGAGTTGGTACATGAGGCCATAGGGAAGATTTGACTTATTAGAGAAAGGTTGAAAATGGCTCAAAGTCGGCAAAAGTCATATGTCGATGTAAGAAGAAGAGATCTTGAATTTGATGTTCCTAATTGGGTTTACTTGAAAATTTCACCCTTGAAGGGTGTAATGAGGTTTGGTAATAAAAGGAAGCTTAGTCCCCGATATGTAGGCACATATCAGATTTTGAGGCGTGTTGGTAAGGTTTCTTATGAACTAGCTTTGCCTAATGAGTTGGCATCAGTGCATCCAGTTTTCCATATCTCTATGTTGAAGAATTGTGTTGGTGACCCGACATCCATAGTTCCTTTAGAAGGTTTTGGAGTTAAGGAGAATCTTTCTTACGAAGAAGTTTCGGTTGAGATTATAGACCGGCAAGTCAAGAAGTTGAGAAATAAAGAAGTAGCTTCCGTGAAAGTGTTGTGGAGGAATCAATTAGTTGAGGGTGCTACTTGAGAGACCGAGGCCAATATGATGTCCCGATATCCTCATCTTTTTCCTTCTACTCCTACTCTAGCTTGAGGTAATGAGTTCATCATGGTTGGGCCTTTGTTGTGGAGTGATGTGTCTTATATGTTTCCATGATTTCATTACTATGCATGATTTATGAAAAGTTCAAGTTTTGAGAAAATGAGTAAATTTGATTGATTTCTATATGTTTATGTGCATATGAGTATGAATTGCATGTAGACTACTTGACATGATGTTATGAGCATGACTTTAGCTTGGAGTTGATGTTTCCTCCTCAGATATGCATTTGAGTATGTTGTTATCTTGGAGTTGATGTTTCCTCCTCGAATTTTAGCTTGGAATTGATGTTTCCTCCTCGGATATGTGCATTGCTTGTATGATGGGCTATTAAATTTAGTTTCACCCCTCTTATAATTTTTTGATAAAGTCTTATCTTGGAGACGATAGTTCCTCCTTGGTTATATGAATTAAGATGAAGTTGCATTGATGGTTGGGTTGTTAGTTGCTCTCCTACTCTTTTCGTACTAGCTTGAATCTCATTCGAGGACGCTTGATCCCAAGGGGGAGATATTGTAAGACCCCGGATACAAAAAAAAGAGGTAATAAGGCAAATTTCAGGAAGTTTCAAGTGCCAGCTACGAAGGCCAACCACGGTCCGTGGGTAGGACCACGGACCATAGTGTGGTATATGGACTGGTCACCCCTTGAATCCTCAGAGGACAAGAACCACGACTGGACCTACGGACTATCGGTGGGTCCACCGTATGTGGTTCAGGAGCCGTAGGTCAAGCCCAAAATCTCTGAAGTTAGTGATGGTTGTGCAGGACGAACCGTTGGTCAGTCCACAGTCCGTTGGTCTGGCATCGTGGGTCAGGGTTCGACAGTTAGGTTTAGTGGTAGTAGGGTCTATTCCTAATTAATTTATCTCTATAATACGTCATTTTACCCTTCACTAAGACCCCTATATAAGAATTTTTAACCCCCAAATTCAACCCATTAAATTCATTCTTCCAAAATCACAAAAGAAGATCAATTCTCCTCTCCAAAATATTTCTCTATCTAGAAACTTTAAGAAGAAGAAGGGTTCAACCTAGGGTTTCAAGGAAAGCCTCCATTTTCACCATTGAATATAAGAAATTGTCTTTGAGGTATGATAGTTTTCATCCATGGATTCCTTCCATTCATAGAGTTCCCAAATTCCTCTATTTTCAAAGGTAGAAATCCCCAATTGAGTCAGGGTTTTCTTTAATTGCCATGGGTTGTCTTGATTATTGATTTATATGATTGATTTATGATCTTTTATGCATTAATTGATGAAATACTATGATTTTAATATGATCTCACCCATGAAACCATGTAATCCCCGTGTTTTCAAGTTATGAGTATATGATGTGGATTTTTGATTATGAAGGAAAATTTTTATGAAATTAAGCATGTATTGCTAGCTTTACATGAATTTATCATGAAATTCATATCTAACCCATGTTTTCTAAATGTTGATGATTGAAAGTGGGTTTTGAACCTTGAAAGGTAAATTGTGGAATTATGCATGTTCTTAAGAAATCTATGCAAATGTTTTAAGGCTGCTTTGAGACTAAATTAATAATGATGATTTTGTTGTTGTGTTGTTGAAAGGATTGTTCTCATACACACATAAAAGCATGATGTGAAAGGTTTTCTCACATTGTAAGGATTCTAAGTTTGAAAGGTTTTCTCACCTAATTGAATCAAAGATTAAGAGCTATCTTAGTGAAACCTGGCTTGGATTGGTTATTGAATAATACCTTTCCATGGATTATGAATTAGCTTGGATTGGCAAGATGACATTCCTTTCCATGGATAATAACATCAAGTAACAAATGATTATTCTGTGGGATTTATGCTTAGCACCGAGATGATATTGAGATGGAAGCTCTCCCATTAGTAGAGGAAAAGTTTCTAGAAGCAATCTCCTTATCGCTTACCTATGTACCCCCATAGGATGATTGTCTAGATAGACATTAGCTAGTGGATCCACTAAAGCTACAAGTTCATGTTCCTTACCTTGGCAAGTAGGACACCCCTTTTCGGTGTGGGAGACACCAGGGGATCATGTTATAGCTCACATGGTCTCTACGTCGGTTAAGGCTACTTCCCACATTAATAATGAACTAAGGTTACTTCAAGAAGTATCTCATATGTGTTCAAAGGTTTTAATGATGATAGCTTGCATTGACCATGTTTTATGAAGTATGTTTTCTAACCCTTTCATATCATGTTTTAGATTTGTCAATTGCATGTCATGAAATGTCCGCTTTTAACATTATTTAAATGTTTTATGCATAGCTATCATACTTGATACATTGTTTTGTACTAAGGCATACTCTTGCCTACATTCAGGTTTCCGAGTTTCGTGGCTAGTGGTTGATTTCAAGATTCCCGAGCATTGGTGAGTCCTCATGATTCGAGGGCGGATTTTCATTGTTCTTAGTCTCCTTATTGTATTTAAGTTTTAGACATGATGTACAGGTTAGGCCCAATTTCATTCGATTGGATTAGATGGCTATTGAGACAAGTGTTTTAAGACTTCCACTTTTCTTTTATAAAACTATTGTACTTGGACTAGTTTTTTACTTCTATTGTTCTATTTCTTATGTTATGAATGGTAAGTGTCTTTTATGGGGCTTCTCGGGGTCCTATACGCCATGTTACATCTAGGGGATACCCCTGGGTCGTGACGCTGTAGGTTTGAACCGTCGGTGAAGGTCCGACAGTTTTATTTTAAGTGTTTTTGGGTCTTTTCCTAATTATTCTGAGTCAATACTATGTCGTTTTACCTTCTATCATATGCCCTATATAAAAAAAATTCCCCCAAATTTCCCAATTGAACTCATTCTCCTAAATTCTCAAAAGTTGATCAAGTTCTTCCCCAATAATTCTCTCTTCAAAGCTTGAAGAAGAAGAAGTCTAGGGTTTCAAGATCAAGTCACCAATTCACCCTTGATTGTGGGCTTTTCGCATCAAGGTATGATAGTATTCCCATATGGAGTCATTTTCTCCGTAGGGTTCCTAAATTCACCAATTTTACAAGTGAGAATCTCCAATTTAAGTAAGGGTTTTATTCAATCTTATGGGTTCTTTTCAATTATGATCCAATTCACTGTTTTACATCTTTTTATGCATAAATTGACATAATTACATGTTTTTAAGTTGAATTCACTTGAACCCATGCATGATCCATTATTTCTAGATTTTGTTCGTATGAAGAAGCTTTTAAACTATGAAAGATGAATTTATAAAGATATGCGTGATTCTTTATGAAGTTGATGAAAATGATTTAAGGTTGTTTTGATAGTAAAGCATCAATGTTGTTGTAGCTGTGAAAGGATTTCTCACATACTACTCATAACATGATTGTGAAAGGATTTTCTCACATATATGATTCATAAGGTTGAAAGGTTTTCTCACCTAAAATAAGTTGAGATTAATGAGATATCCTAATGAATTAAAGCTTAGATTGGTTACATGATGTTCCCTTCCAAGGATAATAAGATAAGTTAAGATTAATGACTATTTCATGGCATATATGCTAAGCACCGAGAGGATATTGAGATGGAAGCTCTCCCGTAATTGAGGTGGGGTTTCTAGTAGAAATCTCCCTATTCCATAATGATGTGCCACCAGAGGTTTATCTTAAATTAACATTAGCTAGTGGATCCACCTAAGCTAGAAGTTTATGGTTCTTACCTTTGCAAGTAAGAACATCTCTTTTTGGTGTGGGATAGATACTGAATTCTGTGTTATAGATAACATAGTCTATGTCAATTTAAGGTAAATCTCTCACAATAATGAACTAAGGTTATTTCCTAAAATTATCTCAAATGTGTTTTAAAGATGTTTAGCTTCAATTGACCATGTTTATGATTTATGATTTTTAAAATGTTATTTTGTGATTTAGCTTGGTCAGTGAATCTCATGTAAAGTACTTTTAGCATGATTTCATAACTCTTATGCATTGCTATCATACTTGGTACATTCCATGTACTAACACATACTTTTGCCTTCATTGTTTCATTAATGTAGGGTCCGATACTCTTACCTCCCATACTCGTGGCTAGTGATCCAATATAGATATTGAGATTGGTGAGTCCTCATGTTCTAATGATTGGGACTCTTTTATTGATTTCAGGTCTTTTATTTTTGGAAATGGTACGTGATGTGGGTTACGTCCCAATCACTCTTTTGATGTAACAGATGGCTTTGAGACTTATGTTAGACTTACACTACTTTTGTCAAATTCTTTGATATACAATGCTACTTTAAAACTCTTGGTTCTCTATTATATTGTATAATGTATGCCAAGTGGCTTATGTAGGGCCTCTTGGGGTCTTATACGTCATGTCATGTCTAGGGTGTACTTTGGATCGCGACACAAATGACATTTTTTAATCTGTTGAAACAAATGTTAATTCTATGGGGTAATTATAAATTTCCAATTCAAAATAGGACGAACCAAAGGGAAATTCTAGCACATAGTTTGGCAAACATAATCATATTTACATTACATAAACATATAAAGCTATTGATAGTGACATGCAAGTAGTATGCCCCCATACCGGAGAGTATCACCATTAAAGGATGTCTAAGCTAGGCTAGGCTACATAGAATAATCCATATTTACAAAGGCATTAACACCAACAAAAAAAAAACAACAAAAATAAATACATTTGAAATGCTCTAGCCTTAACTACTTCAGCCAGCAAAAAAAGACTTGGCAAAATGGAGGATCTATAGTCAACATTGAGCGATTTAACCTGGAGTGGCATCAACATTCTTTAAGGGTGGCAGAATAGGGCTACCCATGCACTCTGTCACAGGACCACGTATAGAAAAAGAACAACGACAGATAGTAGTCAGTAACTGAGAAACATGCAACTTATCAAGGAGCTTTACCAAATGATGAAGCTACCCTCCATTAGATAATATCCGACAAAAACAAACAACGAGAATCACCTGTGCACTGAGAACACAGTTGAAGAAGAAAACTATATTCAGTAGCAACATGTAACTTATCATGAGGTTATAAGACAGACAGACTTACTCTTGTTAGCTGAGAAATAACTTTATCACAAAGAACAACATCATCATCATATTGATGACCCATAACACGAGCATACAGAGACTATGATTCGTCCAAGTTGTAACATCTTATACAAGGGGAGATTGAGTTGTGATTAGAGGAGGGAGGAAAGAAAAAACAAGCTAGAAAAGAAAGTGAAAAGGAGGAAAATGAAGAATAGGAAGCGGCAAGGGGGTTCCCTCCTATTTATAACCCTTCCTAATGGGCCTGTTATGGGTTGAGGTCTGTCCATAGAAATGTAACAGTTTGTATTCAAATGCAATTGATTCATATTCTGTTGTATGTTTTGGATATTATGTTGGAAATTTTGTATATTTGTGGTAAATTACAACACAAAATTTAGCATATGTTGCAACATTTCGATAATATGTTGGCACAGAATGGACATATGTTGCCACAGAGGCAAATTAGATGTATATATTAATTGATAAATTAAGTAATTTAGTAATTAAAAATATTACATTAGAGCATAATTTATTACATTGGACCATAACATAGCAATTAACATGTTATAACACAATATATAAAGATTACCTATTATGTTATATTACAATTATATTTAATTGCTTAGTCATTACATGATGAACTAGATATTGAATAGTTGATAAATTTGATTAAGCTTGTTACAATAGACTATTATTTAGTAATTAGACATGTTATAATATATATTAATGTTACATGTTTTATTAGGTCACAATTTAATTGAATAAATATCAAAAACTAATGCAAGGTTATTCATATGTTGCAACCTATGACCTATCTGTGGTAATTTTAACACAAAATTGAGCATATTGTCCAACATAATAGTAATATGTTGTCATAGATGCAAAGTAGATTGATATATTAATTGATAAATTAAGTAATTTAGTAATTAAAGATATATTACATTAGACCATAATTGAGTAATTAAATATGTATAACACTATGTATAATGATTACTTGTTATGTCATATCACAATCATATTGAATTGATTAGTCACTTCATGATGAACTAATGGTATAATACTATATGTATTGAGTAATTGATAAATTTGATGAAGGCTGTTACCTTAGACCATAATTTAGTAATTAAAAATGTTACATTAAACCATAATTTAAAATGTTACATTAGTCATGTTGCAACATGTAAGTCATATGTTTCAAAATTGAGCATATGGACCAACACATTGAGCAATATGTTGAGACTTTTGTCACTTCTATGAGCATATAACCAACATAATATACATATGTTACCACCGATGCCAAACAACTATATAATAGAAAAAAATAGCAGAACTGATTGAATAGAAAAAAATAACAGAACAACAAAATATACATAGATTAATATGCAAAGCAAAACAAACTTCATCGTCAAAAATTTAACCACATCTAAATCAAGTTCTGCAAAATTTAACTACATAACAGAACTGATGGAATATGTTCATTGTCCAACAAGTGTATGACACAAAAATTTAACTACATAATCTAGTTCTAAATCATAGGTACATAATTCACAATGAATATCATCTTCATCCTCACTTTCCTTGGGCCAGCCTTTCTTCCGAAGTTTTTGTTCATGTTGATGAACAGTGCAACAAATGGGTCTTTATCCCAAAACATAATGTTTTGGTACCCACATTCAATCTAAGACTTGTCGTAAATTATGTTGACATATCCTGGTTTTATGTGGCTCCGTTTGTTTCATGTTGGCAATAAACATTAAGCCTTGTTGAATGGATTCACCGCCCTTGAAGATTGAAATTATGGCAAGAGCATAGGATGCACCAATGAGGCCTCCGTCTGCTTCTTGATTAATCATTTCCACTACATTTGAATCATTTTTGGTTGAAAAACTCATACTACAAAAAAAGAAACACATTTAAAAGGCAGAATACATTGATAAAAATGTGAATACATATGAAAAATATTAAAAATTACCACACTTTTTTCTGTATAAGGCTTCAAAATTCCCAGATGCTCTATGAAAATCCAGGAAAGAAGTAGATTTTTCAAATAACTGACGCATCACTAGCCATCTAAAATCAGGAAAGTTGACCAACGTTACATTCCGAAACAAAGAAAGTTTATTACAAACTTGAATAAGGACCTTGGAACTGAGAAATCAAATCAAACGGTTAAGGAATAAAATTTAAAGAGAGGCAAAAATTGATTTATATACATACCTTAATTTAACATTCATTAAATCCTTAAAGGAGTTTGAAGCAATCCTTTCAACGATATCAATAAGTAGACACCTCGAAAGGGATTGAATGTAATTTTAAAATTATCATTTTTTAATACTCCTTGTCAATATTTACTCTTACTCAAGTTACAAAAATTTATTCTTCCTTCCCAGCTAATTTTTTTTTTCTCTTATAAGGATTGTGTAGAAGTTGCAACCTTTGAGTTTTAAGAGTTTTCAAATGTGGTAGCCTTTTTTTAAAAAAATGGGGTAGAATATGAAAAGTTGTAATTATGTTCCTTTATTATCGCCTTTTTTTAAAAGTTTTTTCAATGACAGTGTAAATGATTGATTGTTCACACTTAACACGTAATTATTAATTAGTCAAAATATCTACAGAATAGACATATCTTACAACAGATGCCTATTTTGTTGGAACATATGCACAATTATGTTGTAAGTTGTAACACATAATTGACATATGTTGGAAGAGATGCATTATTCTATTGTAAAGTCTAACACATAATTGACAAATGTTGGAACAGATGCATAATTATGTTGTAGAAACTAACACATAACTGACATAAGTTGGAACAAATGCAATATTCTATTGTAAGTAGTAACACATAATTGACATATGTTGTAACAGTTGCATAATTATATTAAAAAGATTCAACCGTTCAAAATAAATCATACATTTTATATGAATAACATAAGTTGATTCAAATTAAGATAAAATACATCTTCAAAAAAAAGAGCATTCATTAAAATTCAACAATAATTATGGAGCATTTCGATTTCGGCATGTAGTTCTTTTGTGGTAAACGGCCTTACATATGCAACACTTATTTTTTCTTATGGGAAATGATTCACCAACTCCATGCCGTCTCTTATATCTCCTTCTTCCCAGTTTTCTGGGATCAACATATGGAGGATGTATTTCTCTCTCTAAGATATTCAAACGAACAGTCAAAGAATCTTCGAGTGGAACTGCATGAATTTCCTCACAATATGTAATTATGTATTTTTTTCACTGAATAATATAGAGATGAGTACTCATAAAAGTGATTTCCAAATTATGCACCATATTGGGCACGAAGCGCTGCTAGGGCATGTGGACTAGATATTTTTGTCCAAGTTAAAAATTTACTAGTACAAGTTCTTCTTTGTAGATCCATAGTAGCAACATCACAATCACCAATGATACTGAACTTGTAGTTAGAAATTTGATGAGCCAACAACATGTTGTCTAAGTTGACATACTTTGAAATGTCTTTTTCAATTGAATGAACAAATCTATTTGCATAGTTCACCTTCTCCATACCCCTCTGGTGAAATAAAAGGTCAAATCTCTTATTTATTTCATCAAATAGAGCGAAAATGAGAAATTCCCTTTCAATATCATACATAAGATTCACCGACTCCGCAATGTACGACGTCATAATGTTATATTTACTTAAAAAACAAAATTAATCAACAAAATATAAAATTAAAATAAACTCAAAAAAGATTGTATAGATGATAATGTACATATTTCCCGAACATAATGCCTTGCTCCGTGTGTGAAGTCCTATACATTCAAGAGCTTCAGCTGCCTTTGGTACACAATATCTTATTTGATTGAAATGGTTATTGAACTCACATTTATTGTATGCATTTGCTTCTTTATAAAAATGGGATAATACCTTTGAATTGTGAAAATTATTTTGAATATTTTCCCCAAGGTGTCTCATGCAACAACCAAAATGATATGTAGGGTAGATAGTCGAAACCATCTTCCGAATACTTTGATGACTATCATAAATAATGCACAACTAATTAATATCATCTCAATAACTTCTCATCTATTCAAAAAAATATTTATATGAGGTATCACATTCCTTGTCCACAATACAAAAAGCCAATGGAAATAGATGATTGTCAGCATTTTGTGCCCCCACCGATAGAAAAACTCTTTCATACTTTCTTTTCAGAAATGTCCCATCAACGGATATTACTTTTATCATTTGTTGAAAACTAATCATCCAAGTGGCATATGATTTAAAGAAGTACTTGAACCTCCCATTTTCATCAAGCAACAATGATGTGTTGCTTCTTGGATTTAAAATTTCAAGAATTTAACTGTACACATTAAGCACTGCATAATTGTGCTCATGTGTTCCCCTTACAGAAAACTTAACATACTTCATACCCTTATAAATCTTCCAATAACATACATTATAACCCAACTTTGTGTGGAGTTGATTTGACATGTCTATTGTGGATGGGCCTTTACTATTTGCAAACTTATTTTCAAAGTATTTACCTATGACTTTTTCCATGGCATGCGGATTATGGCTCGTTAGATGCGTTGAATAGTTTGTATGGTACTTTTTATAGATTCTAATGAAAAGCTTGTTGCTACTTATAAATTCACAGCCCTCAACCACCACATGCACTCTGGATGTTAACATTTAAAAGTATACACATTACGAGAATTGATCACCTTTGTCAATCTAAAATCTCTTTGCAAGCAAGAAATTTTCAATGAAGTTACTAGTTCTTCCTTATTCTTGAATGTCATTCTTTATAAAAATCGGTTTCATGATCTTGAACATTGCTAACCCATGATGATTGAGAAGAAGTTTGATTGTAACCCTCAATAATAGGTGTAGGAGGAGTTTGGTCCTCCCCAATATCCGACACTTCATCTCCTCCAATTTCATCATGATGATTATTCATGTCCACAAAATCGAATTCATCATTTAACATAACTTACTGGTCTTCTTCTAGCTTCTGATTCTCCTCAATAAGATTTTCAACCAGGTAGGCTGTTGACATATGCCTTACTACTTCTCCCAAATAAACAAGCAAACTAGGTTAATTAGTTATTTTAAAAGGTCAGACCTTCTTATTATGAAAGATGTTGGGAATGTAACTGTTGCAATGATCTTTTGATTGAAAATTGACAATGATGGATGATTAAATTCACAAAATCATCATACAAAACGTTTCTTTTGACAGTCATCCCTACCGACTATTTAGTGATACTACCCTTCCAATGCCAAATATATCAATTTTTCTTCTCGGTCCATTCATCAAAACAATCAACCCCAATGAATAGTCCCCACTATTTATTGTACCTGAAGAAATTAATTCAAAAAATAGTTAGTACTAATGATAGAATATAACTTCGGCATCTATTGCAACATATGAGTCTTATGTGACAACATATGAGTCTTATGTGACAACATATGACTATTAAGTTGTGACATATAAGTCATATGTTGTGAGAGGTAAGTCATATGTTACAACATATAACTCATCTGTTCCAACTTTTGACTATTTTGTTTCGACATATAAGTCATATGTTGCTACATATGTCTATTATGTTGCGATAGATAAATCACATGTTGTAACATGTGCAAGTCATCTCATGCAACATATAACTATTTTATTTAAACATGTAATTCATATGTTCCAACATATATGACCATTCTGCTGCTAAATAAGTCTATTGTGTTACGACAAATAAATTACATGTTGCAAGAGGTAATTCATCTGGTGCAACATGTCACTATTTTGTTGAAACATGTAAGTCTTATGTTCCAAGATGTGTGTGCCATATGTTGTAACATATGAATATTTTATTGACACAGATAAATCATGTGTTGCAACATGTGTAAGTTATATCTCCTAACATGTGTAACTTGTATGTTGCAATATATAACTATTCTATTGTGATAGATAAAGTATATGTTGCAACATGTAAGTCATATGTTGCGAGATATAAGTCATTTGGTTAAACATATGATTTACATGTCGCAACATGTAAGTGATATCTCACAACATATGACAATTCTATTGCGATCATATGTTGCAACATGTGTAAGTTATATGTTTCAGCATATGACTATTTTGTTTCGACTGATAAATCATATGTTGCAACATATGAATATTCTGCTGTGACAGCTAAATCATATGTTGTAAGAGGGAAGTCATCTAGTGTAATATATGACTAGTCTGTTGCAACATGTAAGACATATGTTGCAACATAAGAATTTTCAATTGCAACATAACACTATCATCTGTTCCAATATCTGAGTTATTCAACACGACTCAACTGTTGAACAAGATATAAACATCTATTGGAAACGCATATGTAAATTATTAAAAAAACTGCAGTTATACCTAGATGATGAATAATTAAAAAAACTATTAATTTTACTTACCAAACAAAGTGGTGTGTGAACACAATCACTTCTGAAGTAATGTCAATTGATATAGAGCGAAATCTAGTCCACATATTAGCTATATCTGATTCAAGAAGAAGAAAAACCACAAGGAATATTAGTCAAGGACAACAATGGCGAGAAGCAAAATAATTTTTTTAGCAAGAATGGACGAATAAGAAGAAGAAGAAGAAAAAGATGAAGAGAATAGAAAGAAAGAAAAAACGAACAACATGAAGAAGAAAAGGGGGCTACCGGCGGTTCATTAGCAGTTTTTATTTCCTCTTTTGGCTGGCTTCCTTATATTTTTGGTTCCCACCACTTTTGATTAAAATAGATTTTAATATTTTATCCTTTTACCCCTCACTTAATACAATGGACCAAACTGTCAACTTAAAACATGAAGGGAACTCCCACACATTCCTTATAAATTCTTAATCCTTAATTACATAATTATCGCCTACACTCAATTAAAATAACTTCTGTCACCGCCATTTAATTTTGAAACCTTAATGTCACCCTTAATTCAAAATTTTGGGGTCCTTGGGTACATACCGAATTTTATGCTTAAATTGAAACTTTGGATACCTCGATTTCAATTTTCTAATATTTGATATGTATTTTAATTTAATAGATATTTGATACAATACTCGATATTCTTAAAAAAATGTCAAAATATCAAATGCCATAACAAAATGTATAGTTACATATTCAATATATGTAGATCATTATAATAGAAATAAATATATAAACTAGTATTACTACAAAACTAAGTATTTAAACATTGAAATATGGACTATTCTGAAAATGACTTTTTTGTGTGATTAATTAACGAATGAATTTTTTTATACTTTATTTTGAAAAGTTATTCATGTCTAAGGTTTTAGTATGATATAATTATGATGTTTTTGGAAAGTCTTAAATCGTAATTCTCTATTATGTGTGTATATGCATATCAAGCTAGCTATGATTACAAATTTATTATATGCTGATATGCAAATCGAAAATACTATGATTAAAAATTTATTATACGATAAAATATTGAAATCTTATTTATAAATATAAAAAAATATAAAATTAATTTTATATGGTAACAATATTGTGTTTCTACAAACATAATTTTTTGTCGAATTAAATTTTTTAGTACCATACCATGTCCTCCCCAAGGTCTCACACAAATGAACATACGAAAAGCACAATATACATTCTTTATAGCATATACTTATTTATACTTATTCTAATATATGTTTATATTGAATTTCATCAAGCCAATTTTTTTCAATGTTATTTTGTTTTCTGTTATATTCTTCATCGAGCCACTATAAAACCCACATCATTTTTTCATATTCCATTTTAAATATTATAGATAATTGACATATAACAATGTATATAAACTTTTATACATTATCTATACATTCTACTATATTATTATATACATTATTCTATATTCAGATGTCGCCATTTTTTTCGACGAGCAAGACTAAATTTTAAGCCCAAAACACCTCTAATCTCACAAAAATAGCCCCAAAATTTAGACATATAAGTCCTCTCGACATTTTGATTTTTTGAGATATCACATAGGAGTTTGCTTGCGGGGGCCTAAATTTTGAACATGAGCTCTAGCTCTTTTAATGGATTTTCGAGACTAAATTTCAGTCTAAATGCACACAAAATCTCACTAAAATATCACCAGACTTTAGAAATGAACTCATCTCAATATTTCTTATCATTTGATATATCACCCCCTCAAAAAAAGCTCATTTGCAGAAATTAGAATTCTGAACTTGAGCTCTGAGCTCTTCAATGGTTTCGTAGAACTGAATCTCAATCTTGAAGCAACTCTATTTCCTCTGAAATAACCCCTAATTTTATATGTGAGCTCTCTCGACACTACTGATCTTTTGAGTTATCACCAACTAAAATAACAACTAATTTACAAAAATCCAAACTTCAAACTTGAGTTCAGAGCTCCTTCAATGGCCTCCCATGGTATTTTCTACTAATGTCTTCATGTTTATCAACCTTATGTCAATAATGAATAGAATACATTTTCAGGTTTAAGCAATATGCTTATGGTTTCAGCTCTAGTAAAACAGATCATGTCTTAAAATTAAAATAATGACTATTGTTAGAGCTAATGATGTGAGGGAGGAAGAAGGTCAAAAAATTAATGGGCTATACGAGTAATAGTTATTTTCTTCATTCATTTTTACATGTTCAATATTGATAGTTGAAAAGTTATCACCAAATTAATATCGAAGACGTTTCAAACAAACACCTGGAATATTCAAGAGTTAAAGAGAATTTAAAAAAAGCTCTCTAGAATGGGTTCTCTAGAGAGAAAAGTATAGACATATTATAAAGGATAGTTTTAGAACTAAGTAGTTGGAGGAGCATTATATAGTAGAGTAATAAATGTCTTCTACTAGATCCTTTCATTACCATCTATAAATAGAGGTGTTCATTTGATTTTTAAGTAAGAAAGTAATTTTTTTAAAGTAAGAAAGTAAAAAAAAAAAACTAATTAGAAGTTACTGATCAACTGAGAAATAAGATAGAGAAACCCAAAGAGTTTCTAGAGTATAAATGCGATAAAATATTGTACATGCATAAGAGTTATAATACCAAAGATGATATTTATTTTTCAGTGATAAAGTTCAAGTTATGGGCAACCGATTGTCCTCACCAAATATTTGACAAGTGGTATTAGAGTTTGATCGATAACACTGCCTATAATTTAGAGTGATTTGCAAGGATTTATATCCAAGAGATTGTTCATTTGCACGACATGCCTATTTCTGTCATTTCAGACTAAGATATCCACTTTATATCATTGATCTATAGGTCTATGAAGAAAAAGTTAGATACCCAAGTGGAGTTCAATACATCCTTTCATTCTCCGAATGTATTAGAAGACATGTGTCGAGCATGAATTCTTCATTTTTGAAGTCATGTGGACAAGTTTTTTCCCTTATGAGATTTCACTTATAACAATAATCATCACTCTAATATTCTAATGGCTACGTTTGAGGCCTTGTATGATAAGAGGTGTAGGTATGTTATTGTGTGGTTTGTTAATTTTTCGTTAGAAAGTAGGGTGCTGAACTATTGAGGGATTCTTTGGACAAGGTGAAGATGATTCGGAAAAAATTCTTACCACTTAGAGTAGGAAAAAGAGCTACACAAATTAGAGTGTTCATAATTTAGAGTTTATGGTTGGAGAAAGGTTATTGTTAAATGTGTCTCATATGAAGGTTGTCATGAGGTTTGGAAGGAAGGATAACTTAGCCTGAGGTTGATTGGTCTGTTCGACATTCTACGATGTATTGGGGAGGTGCCCTATAACTTATCTTACCTATGGGTTGATGAGTCCGAGATTTTAACTCATTTAGGGCTTTGTTTTGATACTTTATTGTCCTCAAAAGCCTAATTTATGCTCCTTACTGATGTTAAAATGTTGATTTTCACCAAAGAAGGAAAAAGGAGCAAGGCAAGGACATTACCGAGCGAAAAAGAGCTAAAAAGATGAAAAAGGCTGAAGATAACAAAAGCTGAGAATTGCCTAAGCCACTCGGCGACTCGCCGAGTGGCACTTCAACTCGCCTAAAGTTCCAGACTGCCAGCCCTGGGGAGAAGCCAAGTTGGCGATGGATTTGGACATTCGGCGGACTGCCGACTGGATCAGTGACACATTATGGATCGCCTAAAGTCACAGAACCTTGAGGACTAAAAGCCAAGAAAGACCGGCGATGAGATGGAGAAATTGGTGCGTCGCCGACCAGGTCGGCGATGCTCGACTTACCTCGCCTAATTGTCCTTGCAGCTAAAATTTGGGAAACTATAAATTGAATTCTAAAAGAGTTCAAAGGGGCTGATTTTTATTATGGAAGTCCAATTTTAGTTTTCTTCGGTTTTTGAAAGAGTTTTCTTAGTATTTTCCATTGGAGAACAACTTTGAAGGGTTTTTCAAGTAGATTCGAAGTGTGTCTTTGATTTTTATCATTTTAGATCATTTTAAAGACTTTGATTGCAATACCCAGATCATGGAGAATATTTTTGGTATTAATTTCTATCTTTTTATGACGCTTGGCTAAAATCCCAATTTTTGGGGTGTGATTATGTGATTATTTGCTTAATTAGCTTATGGGTATTGTTGTTTAATGATTTAAATATTATTTTAATGTGGGTTTGATCGATAGATGAGTAGTAATTTATGAATTGTAGTTGCAAATACAATTTTAGCTTAGTGTTTTAGGCTTGCTCGAGAGAGAGGTTCTAAAGCCAAGGTTATCGATTGATGATTGTAGTGTGTGGGTTGTTCTGGGTTCAGCTCGAGAGAGTGAATCTTAACTCATTCCTACCTATCTAGCTCGAGAGAGTAGATAATTAAGGTTTTGGGTTGTTTTGTAGTGTCAAGCTTGTCGAGGTTCGAGAGAACTCGCCTCAACCGTAATAGTTGTTCGAGAGAAAACTATTGCACCTATAGTCTAGCCTACCCATAGTGATTCAACACTTTATTATTAAGCTCCAATTACCCATATAGTGAAATTAGCTTATAATCGATCACATCCCGAGAATTCCTTCCTACTTGTCTAATCCCCTGTTTTAGTTATTATTGTAGTTGTTAATTGATATCTTAAAACCCCCATCTGACATTTGTTGTCAAACCTTTGACTTATTTTGTTTGATTTCGATAATGTCTTTTTCTATAACCGATTAGAATCACATCTTTACTTCCTAATAGAATTTGATACGGTATTGCTCCATGTGGATTCGACCCCAACCTTTCGCTGGGTTATATACTAGATTACGATCGTCTACACCTAGAATTGGATGAGGTGTATTTGAGATGTTAATCAAAATGGCGCCGCTGCTAGGGAGTGGTGTTATTGAGTTCTCTTTTGAAAGTGGGTTTGTGATTTGATTGTGTTATTGTGAAACACATTTACTTTTTGTTGTTGTTTGTTGTCTTTTTGCACAAGTGACGAAATAAGTGTCAACGGAAGCAATGTAATGGCCAATCCCAAAAATGTAGCTTGAATTGGTATCTCCATCATGCCACGATGTTAAATAAGGCGCTTCTTGGGAGGAAACCAAAGTTTTTGATGTTTTTAATATTACTTTTGAATAACGGGTGTTGATTGTGCAGGTTGGAAAATTGAAAGTATAGGAAAATGAACAGTAGGCGAGCCAAAAGTCCAGTCGGCGACTCGCCGAACAGGTCGGCGAGCCCGACTTGGACTGCCGTTTGAACTACCCTAATTGCTTGGGATTTTGTAAAACTCGGCGAGCTAAAGGGAGACTCGGCACATCGCTGAGTGGGTTGACAACCGCGACTAACGTCGTCGATCAGCGCGTAAACCGAAGAGTTTTAAAAGGCCAAACAGTTTTAAATTCAAAAATCTCTTCATTTTCATACTTGTCGATTTCTGTACTCTCACAACCGCTTATACTGTTGTTTCTACATTATTATTCTCACTTTATTTGGGATCCTGTGCTCGGGGTGGATTTTAGGATTACATTGCTTCCTAGCTTTCTAAATTTTCGGCATCAAAGGTTGGTTTTCCGAAGTCCGTTATAAAAAAAAATAGTTGGTTATTATCAAATGCCTCATCATTTTATGGTGTTTATTTCTTTACATTTAAGGACAACTGTTATTTTTGTTGGCGGGGTGAGGTATTTCCATACCCACCTCTATTGGGTTGTTTTTGTAAATATTATTGTTTTTGGGTTTTATGAATGTTGGATCTGATTTTTGCTTTACATATATATATATATATATATATATATATATATATATATCGTGGTTTCTGATCCATATTGTTCCATTGTTTTGAATTGCAAATGGTTTTGAACCATTTTTAAAATTTTACCACCTCTTGATTTTGTGATTGTGGCTTATCTTGTACAAATTTGAGTGTCGGTTGTCGTCAATACTAATGACTTGAATAGTGCTCTTAATTGAACAAAATGAATGTGCGGCTACGATGAGGCAAACAAAGTTACATAGGCAATATGTGAACTTTTAGCATCTTGTTGTGACTAGTCGGTTGTCGAATGAGTCTCTTGTGATGAACATTGCACGCTAGCTAGAAACTGTGTAGTCTTATTTGATAATAGTATCAATGCCTTGAGTTGTGAGATCGTATTGAACATTGTTCTTGATGACACCTAGAATTTACCCCGTTGGTTCGGTTGATTGAGATAGCAAGCAATAGACATGATCTTAGGCAAATTTTTTGAAGAGTGAGCCTATTTGTCTACATACCTCTTTGTGGCCAACCTTGTAAGAAGTGTGAACCTTGCTTGGCCCCTTTTGAGCTTAACCTTTTCTTGGAAGAAACTTGAACAATTGTGACCTCTCTTTATCTCTTCACCCATAACTCTCATGAAATATGGTTTGTTTGAATAGCCAACTTAGGCCAAAAGCCTAAGTTGGGGGTGTGGTGGAAAAGAAGGAAAGTCAAGAAGCGTTAAAATTTTTCCCTTGTTTATGGATTGTTTTGAAAAAGATGGAACCCCTCCTTGTAAAAAAAAAGAATAAAAAAGAGAGGAAAAGAAGAAAGGAAAGAAAAAGACTGAAAAAGAGAAAAAGTTGTGAAATAAAGTAGTAAAATTTGCAAAAGAAATGGGGTATCAGGTGGTTCATATAACATTGAATAATGGGGTGGATTATGAGCAGGTTTAAAATGTGAAAGAAAAGGAGGAAAGTGAATTCCAGGTCATACTTCATGAAGGTAGAAGCCACTAAGCCTAAATGACCATACCTTTACACTCAGCCCCGTTACAAGCGTTGAAAAGACCTTTGTGATCTTGAGTGAGCTGAAACGAATATTGATTGGAAAATAAGGGCAAGCCTATGGGTGGAGTCATGCATGTGTTCATCTTTGTGAGTGTGAGACTTGTACGTGATTTCGGGACTTTAAATTGTTGAGAAATTTTGTGTGAATATGGAATCATCTTTGTTGTGACAGCATTTGAATACCTTTGTTGAGCTTGAACTTGCATTTGCAGCAAGCATTGTGAGCTTGAGTACTCTTGTGTGCATTTATGTTGAGTCTTATGCAGCACTATTTGTAGTCATCCTTGTTGAACTGATTGATCTGGAGTTTTACTTGAGGAGAAGCAAAAGTTTAAGTTGGGGGTATTGATGAGTCTGAGATTTCGACTCATTTAGGGCTTTGTTTTTATAGTTTATTGTCCTCAAATGCCTAATTTATGCTCCGTACTGACGTTAAAATGTTGATTTATAGCAAAGAAGGCAAAAGGAGCAAGGCAAGGACATTACCGGGCGAAAAGGAGCTAAAAAGATGAAAAGGGCTGAAGATAACAAAAGCTGAGAATCGCCTAAGCCACTCGGCGACTCACCGAATGGCACTTTAGCTCTCCTAAAGATCCAGACTGCCTGCCCTTGGGAGAAGCCAATTTGGCGATGGATTTGGACATTCGGCGGACCGCCGACTGGATTGGCGACACATTCTGGATCGCCTAAAGTGATAGAACCTTGAGGACTAAAAGCCAAGGAAGATTGCCGATGAGATGGAGTGATTGGCGAGTCACCGACCTGGTCGGCGACGCTCAACTTACCTCGCCTAATGGTCCTTGCAGCTGAAATTTGGAAAACTATAAATTGAATTCTAAAAGAGTTCAAAGGGGCTGGTTTTTATTATGGAAGTCCAGTTTTAGTTTTCTTCGGTTTTTGGAAGAGTTTTCTTAGTATTTTCCATTGGAGAACAAATTTGAAGGGCTTTTCAAGTAGATTCGAAGTGGGTCTTTGATTTTTAACATTTTGGATCGTTTTAAAGACTTTGATTGCAATACCCAGATCATGGAGAATGTTTTTGGTAGTAATTTCTATCTTTTTATGACTCTTGGCTAAAACCCCAACTCTTGGGGAGTGATTATGTGATTATTTGCTTAATTAGCTTATGGGTATTGTTATTTAATTATTTAAATGTTGTTTTAATATGGGTTTGATCGATAGCTGAGTATTAATATATCAATTGTAGTTGCAAATACAATTTTAGCTTAGTGTTTTAGGCTTGCTCGAGAGAGAGGCTCTAAAACCAAAGTTATCGATTGATGATTGTAGTGTGTGGGTTGGTATGGGTTCAGCTCGAGAGAGTGAATCTTAACTCATTCCTACCTATCTAGCTCGAGCGAGTAGATAAATTAAGGTTTTGGGCTGTTTTGTAGTGTCAAGCTTGTCGAGGTTCGAGAGAACTCGCCTGAACCGTAATAGTTGTTTGAGAGAAAACTATTGCACCTATAGTCTAGCCTACCCATAGTGATTCAACAGTTTATTAATAAGCTCCAATTACCCATATAGTGAAATTAGCTTATAATCGATCACATCCCGAGAATTCCTTCCTACTTGTCTAATCCCCTGTTTTAGTGATTATTGTAGTTGTTAATTGATATCTTAAAACCCCCCATCTGACATTCGTTGTCAAACCTTTGACTTATTTTGTTTGATTTCGATAATTTCTACTTTTATAACCGATTAGAATCACATTTTTACTGCCTAATAGAATTTGATACGGTACCGCTACCTATGGGTTCGACCCCAATCTTTCGTTGGGTTATATACTAGATTACGATCGTCTACACCTAGAATTGGATGAGGTGTATTTGAGACGTTAATCATGGGTCTTTTAGTTGTACATCATGTTATTCATGTCTCTATGTTAAAGAAATATCACTATGATGTGATCATGTGATTCTATGGGACTTGGTACTATTGGATTAGAATCTTTCTTTTGAATAAGAGTTGGTCGAAATTTTGGTTAGGAAGATTCCAATGTTGAGGTCTAAAAATATAGCTTCAGTGAAAATGAAATGGAGACATCATTTGGTAGAGGGAGCCACTTGAGAGATCAAGCTAGAAATGCGGAGTGGAGATCCACAACTTTTCAGCAGTTCAGTGACATTCTCTCTCTTTACGTTCGAGGCTTTAATAGTGGATGATGTAATGACCCTCATAATGTTTTCATGCTTTCTACTTATTCTACATATTCATGTAGCTTCTTTATAGTATTTGTGGTCTAGGGGATGGGTTACACAATCCTCAAGGTAATTAGACAGGTATTGGGTTAGTTTATTTAAGTTTTGAAGATTTAAAAGTTGAGAAGTTTGACAAAGGTCAAGCTTTCATGTAAATGAGCACGAACCATATTCCAACATTTATGTTAGGGTCGGAAGATACGCTTATACTTTGTTGGATAGTTGATTGGGACTTGAGGTATTTGGGTATGATAATATGTCACATATAAATGTGATTATGAGCATTTATATGGATATTATTGTAATGTCATGGATAGTTTGAGATTTTCTTGCTAATGTGGAACTAGATGACTATGTAAGCTTGAATTTTAGTAATAACATTTATTAGGTGCTTGTGTTTCTCAATTGATATTGATAAAATAATTTTCTATTGAAGGCTTGCTTATGAAATTCTTATTTGATTACTATTTTACTGTCATACTCTTATTATTGAATATTTAAAAAATTATTTGTCATTGGTTGTGCTGGGGAAGGAATAAGGTAAAGGATCTGTAGTGTTGGCACTATATCCATACACATTGACATTGAGGAAGTGATAGAATAAATCCTAATAAAGCATCATCTAGGTTGTCTCTGTTATAGGATTATCTGATACAAGATGCTCCACATACGACATTTTTTGATAAAGTGTTATCTGGTACATGATGGGTATATGGACTTCATGAGGAACCCATGGGCCTCGATTGTTCGATATAGGAAATAGGTATTCCATTCTCTTTATACGGTATATCTATATGGTATGATAAGTGATTAAGTTGTTATGGACATGGTTTAGTAGTGTTGGTGAAAATTAAAAGATTACAAATTACAATTGATTTTTTTTTTGAAAAATGTAATTATCTTCAGGTTAAGGCGCGGATATCTCGCTTTCTTTAAGGAGAATCAACTCCACTACAACAAAAATTTTCATCGGTTCAGTAATAGTCCTCATGATTTGTCGCCTCCAAGATACAACAACCAAATTTACAATGTACAACTCAACAAACTATTGACACGAGTTGACTCCAAAGCTCTACAAAAAGAACATTTTCTTACAACTAATAAGAACTCTCTGTTTGACTAACTTTTATGCACTATCTATTTTCTTGTACACAAAATAAATGAAAACCATCACTATTTATAGGTAAGAAATTCTTCCTTGCAATGAATAGAAAGAAAATGGGGAAGAAATTAGAAAAGATAAATGGCTTAGAGGCTACATAAGTTACAAGGTATAATAGAGGAATAAAAAGTGTAATAATAGAGAGATTGAATGGAGAATAATAGTCATGGCTAACCACCTCAAATCAGTAAGCCAAAAGCAATCAAGATGTTGTAATTTATCACAATGTCTAATGTCACAAAGCAATTGCTGCACATGAAAATTCCACCAACGGGCAGCAAATGCATGACATTACTCTCAACATAATTTTGATAATGTTTGATCGCCAAGAAGATTAGGCAATTAAGGCTATTTAAAGTATGAGTTTTTTTAAAATAAAATAATATTAAAATGTTTACACAAACAATCTCCAATCATTTTAATATTAGATAAGAGAGTCTATTAACTAAAGGAAAACTTCTATGTATAGCGAAGGTGTTCTCTGCATTGAACCTCCATTTAGTAAAATAATAACTTTTACTCCAGAGTTGTAGTGGTGTAAGACTCGAAGTATGACTGCTTAAGGGAAATAAAATATTACTGTCAACACATAATAGTTAGGTGTTAACATGAACTTTAAATGTCAGCACTTTACGTCCTTGTGCTATCTCGATTTCATGAAAATAAGCGTAATTCTTATAGGAAGTAGTCTCTTCGGCACTCACATAGGTGAAATTTATCGAGAGTGCCCATTTAAGTTTAAAACTCCACCCATACGCGCTACAAATTTTCATTAAGAGTTTTGTAAGCTCAACCTAAAAAAAATCAATACAGGAAACATGCAGTCACAAGATGTACCACAGATTTATGGTACTTATAACGCTTTAAACTTTGAGTTATGCGTCTGTCTTAAGCATTTGTTAGTAGATGTGATAGTATTTTGTAGGAAAATAAGTTTTGGAGCAGACGAGATGAAAATAGTTGAAGAAGAAGCATTGTTGGTGATTGATGACTCAACCTACGAGTTGTAGACTTTTTACGAGTCATAGGAATGAGTTTCGGACTGAGTCAGTGGAAAATAGAGCTCAGTGTAAAATGACGAGACCGAATGATCAGTCGTAGGAACTTCTACAAACCGTAGAAAAGAGTCATGGAAAAGATCAGAGATGTTGAGCTCCAGTACTTGGATGACAGAAAGTCAGGACGGGTCGTGCAAGTTCTACGGGTCATAGAGCATACCCATAGAAACTTCATGAAGCTAATAAATGGAGATGTTGTTTGACGGAAGGGTCCTATGAACCGTAGGAATTACTATGAATCATAGAAACAAATTGTAGGATAGACTGGCAAACCGAATTTTCCTAGATTTCCTATTTCGACTTTATTTAGGATTTGATATCTATAAATATTAGTTGTAATTTTCGCTTTTAGGAGTTAGACAATTTTATATGTTTTTTGTCTTTGAGAAATAATTTGGGAACCCTTTTTTCATTTTAATTCTTGAAGCATTGGTTTATAATATAGCTTTTGTTAATCAATTCAAGATTCCAGATTTCATCTACTCTAATTGTAAGTTCATGATTTATTTTAATATACATATTATGAATTGTGATCATCAAAGCGTGAGTAGCTAAATTCACAACTAGGGTTGTGGGAACTATGAGTAATTAAAAATATAGACCTAATAATTAAGTGATTCTATAATAGTGTTTATGCATGTATTGTTGATCACTTCGCTTTGATTGCTTTTTAATGGTTGCCAATGTTAGAACCCTCTTTATTCCTACTTGCCCGACCAAGGAATTAGTGAACAAGAAAATAGGTTAAACAACAGAGTTTTAGTGTTGATAATAAGCTATATAATAGCCTAAACTCAAAATGTGAGGGCTAATGTAGGTCAAAGGTAAGGGTTAGTAAACCATACAAATGTAGACCAACCAAGTTGTGTGGTGAAATTAACTACTTGGATGACCAATCACTTAGGAGATACCTAACTTACCGAATTTACATGTCAAATACTAGATAAGAGTTACTATTATTAGATTTACTGCACTACGAACTTGTGGGGAAAACGCAAACCCTAATTGCATATTATATTGATCTTACAAAATGTCGAATCATGTTTACTTGGTCACTTGTTCTGAAACCAATCATTTGATATTTGTGTTATAAAACCCCCTTTTTACGGAGATAATCTGACTAAAAGTACAATCAACAAGTTAGTTAGCATAACTCTAGATCTTATTCCCCGAGGGATCGACCCTAACCTCTTATAGGTTCTTTATTTGAACAACGACCGCTTATAGTTCTTTAGGGAGGTGTAATTTTGGGCGTATTATATTTTTGCAGTGCTGTAGGGGAATAAAGCTTTTCGATTAAACTAATTTTGTTATTGCATTGTGTCACGACCCAGGGGTACCCCCTAGATGTAACATGGCGTATAGAACCCCGAAGGACTCCATACAAGCCACTTAGTTCTCATAACATACGAAATAGAACAATAAGAGTAAAATAATAGTCCAAGTCTAAATCATTTTATAAAATGAAAAGCAGAAGTCTAAACTCATGTCTCATCAAAGCCATCTAATACAATAGAATGAAATTGGGCCTAGCCCGTACATCATGTTCAAAAGAGAAATATTGAAAGAAACTAAAACAATAAGTCCATCCTTGAAGCATGAGGACTCACCAAAGCTCAGAAAATCACAAACTCAACTACTAGCCACGAGACTCGGAAACCTTTATGTAGGACCCTACATTTGGGAGAAATGTAGGCAAGAGTATGTGTTAGTACAAAATAATGTACCAAGTATGATAGCCATGCATAAAAAATTCTAAAAGGGACATTTCATTTCATGTCATGCAATTGACCAAGCAAAACATGATATAAAAGCTTTATAAAACATAATTCATAAAATCATGGTGAATGCAAGCTCACTTCGTCTTTAAAACCTTTGAACTCATGTGAGATACTTCTTGAAGTAACCTTAGTTCATTATTACTTGTGGGGAAATAGCCTTAACCGTCATGAGACCATGTGAGGTACAACATGATCCCCCGGTGTTACCCATACCGAAAAGGGTTGTTATACTTGCCTAAGGTAGAACCACGGACATCTAGCTTAAGTGGATCCACTAGCTAATCAACCTATGGAGGCACATAGTTTATGGGATAAGGAGATTACTGCTAGAAACCCGACCTCTACTACAGGGGAGCTTCCATCTCATGAGATTACTTTGGAAACCCGGCCTCTACTACGGGAAAGCTTCCATCTCATTATCAATATCCACTCAGTGCTAAGCATAAATTCCCATGGAATAGTCATTTCTTACTTGACTTCATTACTCATGAAAAGGTGCCCTTGGACAACCAATCCATGCTAGTTCATTAGGATAGCTCTTACTCTTGATTCATTTAGGTGAGAAAACCTTTCAATCTAAGAATCATTTCTATGTGAGAAAACCTTTCACATCATGCTAGTTATGTGTTTATGAGAATGTCCTTTCAACAACACAAAAACATAACATCATTGGTACTTTACTGTCAAATCATCCTTAAAACATTATCATAAATCTCATAATCAATGCATAACTCCATAATTTACCTCTTGAGGTCAATTCCCACTTTCAATCATAAACTCTTAGAAAACATGGGTTAGATATTAATTTCATCATAAATACAGGTAAAGCTTGCAATACATGCTTAATTTCATAAAACACTTACTTTATACTCAAAATCCCTCATCATATGATTCACAACTTGAAAACATAGGGATTACATGGGTTCATGGGGGAATTCATCATAAAAGCATTTTAATTCATCAATTCATGCATAGAAGATCATAATTCAATCATTTAAATCAATATTGAAACGAACCCATGCTAATTGAGGAAAACCCTAACTAAATTGGGGAATTCTACCATTTGAAATAGAGGAATTTGGGAACTCCATGGATGGAAGGAATCCATGGATGAAAACTATCATACCTTGACTCAAAATGCTAGCCTTCAATTGAGGAATTAGAACCTTAGCTTGAAACCCTAGATGAATCCTTCTCCTTCTTCTTCCTCAAGTTTCTAGAGAGAGAATTATTTGGGAGGATATTTGGTTTCTTTTTGTGAAATTGGAAGAATGAAGTAAATGGGGTGAATTTGGGGGGTTAAAAGGCTTTTATAGGGGTTCTAAACATAGCCAAAATGACAAAGTTTTGAAACTAATTAATTAGTAAAATACCCAACTAACCCTAAAAATAACTGCGAGCAGCCCATCCACGGACCCCAGTCGACGGACCGTGGTCTGACCCACGGCCCGTCCTGGTAGACCGTCATTGGGTTGAGAAACTTTGAGTCTAGGGCTTCGAACCACGGACCGTGGTCTGACCTACGGTCCGTAGGTCTGGCCGTGGTCCTGAACCTCTACACCACCCCTAGGCAGGGCCATCCACGGACCACACCTACGGTCCGTGGTCCCATCCACGGGCCGTGGGTGGCCCTCGTGGCTGGCACCTGTAGTTTCCCAAAATCTGGTTTTATTCCTTTTTTGGGTTATAGGGTGTTACAATATCTCCCCCTTGGGACCATTCGTCCTCGAATGAGATTCAAACTGGTTCTAAAGGTTTAGTAGAGGAACTAACAACCCAACCTAACAATGCAATTCATGAAACCAATGAGGAACTATCGACTCCAAGCTAGGACGTTCTCCAAACATCATAAGAGGGGTTAAACTAAATCTACCAACCCATCATGCATGAAATGAACTTATACAAGGAGGAAACATCATCTCCCAGCTAAACAAACTCAAATGCATCATAAGGAAGAAGGAACTACATCGAACAACCAAATATGTAGGAATTTTCAAAATTTCTCATATTCAAGGAGGAACTACCTTCTCTAAGCTAAAATCATTCTCAACACAATTTCGTGGAGCCCATATGCAATTGACCCTAAAAAAGCATAGCTAAAGCATGTTCATCAATTCATCTCATAAAGTCTATAGGCAAATCATACTCAATGCACAACGACATGAGGAAAATCAATCATATAAACTCATTTTCTTTCAAAACACAAGTTTTCATGAACATGCATCACATAATGAAATCATGAAAACACATAAAAGACATGACTCCCCAAAACAAAGAACAAACCAATAGGAACTCATTACCTCAAGCTAGAGTAGGAGTAGAAGGAAAAAGATGAGGATATCGGGACATCATATCGGGCTCGGCCTCCCAAGTAGAACCCTCAACTAATTGATTCCTCCACAAAACTTTCACGGAAGCAACTTCTTGTTTCTGAATTTCTTAACTTGTCGGTCTAGAATCTCAACCGGAACCTCTTCATAAGAAAGACTTTCATCAACTCCCAAACCTTCTAGGGGAACTATGGACGTCGGATCTCCAACACACTTCTTAAGCATAGAGAATTGGAAAGCCAGATGCACCGATGCAAGCTCACTTGGTAAATCTAACTCATAAGCAACCTTACCAACAAGTCTCAAAATTTCTTATGGGCTTACGAAACGGGGACTAAGCTTCCCTTTCTTACCAAACCTCATTATACCCCTCATGGTTGAGATGTTTCAAGTGAACCTTAAATCACGAACATTAGGAACTCACAATGACCTTGCTATCTAAGCGCACCATCTCCCTCTTTAGAGAAAGCCTAAACAAACTTTCTAAGTACCGCTTCTTTCAATTCTACTAAGGCCGGATCAAGTCCTTTCTTGACTTTCACATCCGTCATAAAAGATGATTCGGAACCATTGTGAACCATAACACCACCTTTGGTGGAGTCCACTAGTTGAACACCTCTCCGAGCCAATCTATGAACATCTCGAAGCAACTCTTTCTTTTCTTCTTCAATATGAGCAACCAACTAAGAGCATCCGTTACCACATTAGCTTTACCGGGGTGATAAAAAAACTCATGTCATAGTCTTTCAATAACTCAAGCCACCTTCTTTGGCGAACATTCAAATCCTTTTGATTAAACAGTTATTGCAAACTCTTGTGGTCGGAAACACATCAACATGAACCTCGTACAAATAGTGTCTCGAAATCTTTAAGGCAAAAAAAAACCGCCGCTAACTCAAGGTCGTGAGTCGGATAATTCTTCTCATGGATTTTAAATTGCCTTGAGGCATAGGCAATAACTTACCCATTTTTTATAAGCTCACATCCTAGCCTAATTCTCGATGTGTCATAATAAACCACAAAACCATCCGTTCCTTCCGGTACGGTCAACACCAGAGCGGAAGTTAGTCTATCTTTCAACTCTTGGAAACTCTTCTCACAAGCTTCCGACCATATGAACTTAGCCTTCTTTTGAGTCAAAGCCGTCAAAGGAGAGGGAATTTAACATAAACTCTCAACAAACCTTCTATAGTAACCGGCCAAACCCAAGAAACTTATAATATCCGAAGGAGTTAGAGGTCTAGGACAACTCTTGACCACATCCGTCTTCTTAGGATCCACCTCAATACCTTCACTCGAAACAATATGACCGAGGAAAGCTATGGACCTTAACCAAAATTCACACTTGCTGAACTTTGCAAGAAGTTTTTGGTCCTTAAGAACATGCAATACGATCCTCAAATGATCAACATGCTCATTCTCACTCCTTGAGTAGATCAAAATATCATCGATAAACACAATCATAAACATGTCAAAATATTGTATAAACACTCTATTCATCAGGTCCATAAACGCCGCTGGAGCGGTAGTCAACCCAAATGAAATTACTAGTGAGCATACCGAGTTCTAAAAGCTATCTTCCGAACATCATCATCTTTCACCCTCATTTGGTGCTAACCTAACCTATGGTCAATCTTAGAAAGGTAACTATCCCTTTGCAGTTGGTCAAATAAATCATTTATTCTTGGGAGATGATACTTATTCTTAATGGTCACCTTGTTCAACTGATAATAGTCTATACACATACGAAGAGACCCATCTTTCTTTCTAACAAACAAAACTGGAGCACCACATGGAGAGATACTCGGTCGGATGAAACCCTTATCCAACTAATCCTTCAACTATTTTTTCAACTCCTTAAGTTCTTTTGGAGCCATACGGTAAGGAGGAATAGAAATAGGTTGCGTATCAGGGAGAAGGTCAATACCGAAGTCTATTTCCTGTTTGGGAGGAATACCGGGTAGATCATCTAGGGAACACTTCCAGAAATTCATTTACAACGGGGACCGACTCAAGAGAAAAGGTTTCTGTAACACACCGTATCCTAGGCAGACCAGATTACAGATTTGAGAAGCTACAGGTGCCACCTACGGGCACCACCTACGCACCGTAGGGTGACCCACGGTCCGTCCTGGTGGTCCGTTGTTCACAACCTGGAGACCCTCCCAGAAAAGCCCAGAAAAAAAATTATTCTAAGTTCAGATCTACGCCAAGACCTATGGACCGTAGGTCAGACCATGGTCCGTGGTCTAGGGCCGTAGGTCGAACCCCAGATTTCTAGCCCAGAACTCCAGAAAATTCAACCAAGGCATGACCCACGGCTAGGACCTACGGACCGTAGGTCAGACCACGGTCCGTGGTCTAGGTACGTGGAGCGTGGCCTTCAGGTCCAAGCCCCAGACACCAGTCGACGGACAACCAGCACGGACCGTCGGTCCAGCCACGGTCCGTCGGTTGGTCAGAGAACAGTTAGGTCAGGGGTCTTTTGGTCTTTTCCTTATGTGTTGGATCCGTAAACTATGTTATTTGACCCTAAACTACGTAGTTTTGGTCAGTTTAAGCCTAGTAACTTAATTAGAACTTACCCTAGTCAATTCATTCTTCAAAATTTACCAAACTCAATGCAAATAGAGGAGAAAGAGTTGACCAGCCCAATTCCAAGAACGCAACAAGGTTTCATCAGTTCCATCCTTGAAATCAAAAGATTTCTCTGTGGAATTCATCACCAGGTAAGTGGGATTTCACTAGTGGGTTTCTTTTGCCCATTAGGTCCCTAGAATTCTGTCAGAATCTTGATTCCCTTGATATTATCTAGACCTAGGGTTTCTTGAATATTATAAATTGTTGGGTTTTAGCTGTTAGAGTGATCCAAATCAGATTGTCATGTTGTTGCTCAGTTTCTTGCATGAAATTCAGAACCCTAGCTATATAGTTCCTTTAGTTCATAAATTACACATGCTAGGCCAGCTATTTCAGTTATATACATGCTTCAGTTTGCGAATGTGATATTATCAGATATAATTTTTTGCATTCTCAGAGTTTGCATATCAGAACATCGAGCTATCCATGTTTTACAAAATTCAGTCATAATGTGTTAATTTGATAATCAATTGGGAGTAGCTTAATACCGAGTGGACTAGGGTTCCAACATACCTTCATAGTCCCAGAACTACGTGCCCCATAGGTTGTAAGTCCCCTCTGTGGCATCATTTTAGTTATCATGCCAGTCATACCATTATAACTCTGGCAGGGTATATTGGGTCCTCTCGATAGGGTGTATACATCGGACTCCACATTTAGCTCATGTGGTTTTATGTCGGTTATTAGTAGCTCTCATAGTATAGTCAGATTCTAGTGCATTGACCAGGTTATCAGTACCAGTTCAGTATTCAGACTCAGCATATCATGTACTTTGTCATATCTTTCAGTTAACTCAGTATTCAATATATCTCAGTATTTACATTCATTTCAGATTATCTGATTGCTCTTATTGCTTTGTTCAGTTATGATTATTGTTCAGATTAACTCTATCTTTCATGCTTAGTACCTTTCAAGTACTGGCGCATACTCTGCACTACATCTTCTCATGATGTAGGTCCAGGTTCTCAGCTTCCAGATCACGCATAGATCGATTCCCGATCTTCAGCTCAGTAGTATCAGTGGTGAGTCCTCATTCTCCTAGGACGATAGACATGTTTCCTTTGCTTTTAGTCTTAGTTTCATTTTTTGCTAGATTTAGCTGGGGCATGTCCCAACATTTCTAGTCAGTTAGAGGTTTTATTTCAGACATAGTTAGAATCAACTTTAGTAATTGAGTTTTACTTTTTAGTTGTAGTTAAACTCTCCACATTATATATTCAGATGTAGTATGAGTATTCCCCATCATTTCAGATTTATCTTATGATTAGATTCCGCACAGTGTTTATTGATTCAGTTCTTTTTAAGTATGCTTATGATATGCCATCAGGGTTAGCTTGGGGTCACTCGTGATGCTCGGTCCCGTGTCCACATCTTGGGGGTAGCTCGGGGCGTGACAAACTTGGTATCAAAGCATTAGGTTTAAGTATCCTATGATTTCTGAAAAGCCACACTAAGTAGAGTAATTTTCATGGGTGTGAAGTGCACCACATCTAATGAGGGGGAATCTACGAAGTGTTATAAGAAAGCCTCACTTTCTTGTTATTCTTATCGTGCGTTGGTATGATCTCTCTCTAACTCATCGTTATGCATTCTAGATCATGCCTCCTTGGAGAGCTAACGCAAGGAATGCTAACGCAGCTCCTCCAGTCCCAGATCAGGAAGTTTCAAATGCAGAGTTTCGAAACGCTATCAAACTTTTGGCTCACAGTGTGACTAACCAGAACAATCAGCAGGTTTCAGCTCCTACGAATGCTAATGTTGGGTCAGCTACAGCTAGAGTTCATGATTTTGTTAGGATGAATCCGCCTTATTTCTTAGGATCACAAATTGGTGACGATCCCCAAAACTTCATAGATGAGGTCAAGAGGATCTTTGGAGTGATGCAAGTGACATGTAATGATAGGGTAGAGTTTGCATCCTATCATCTTAAGGATATAGCTCATATCTGGTATACTCAATGGAAAGAGAACAGGGGTACAGATGCAACTCCTATCACTTGGGAATGCTTTAGTGAGACTTTTCTAGACAGGTTCTTCCCAAGAGAGTTGAGGGAGGCAAGAGCTCAGGATTTCATGAATTTGAGACAAGGTAACATGACAGTTCAAGAGTATGGACTCAAGTTCACCCAACTCTACAGATATGCTCCTCACATGGTTGCGGATTCCAAGGTTCAAATGAACAAATTTCTGTATGGAGTGTCAGACTTAGTGAAAACAGAGTACATAAATGTTATGTTGCTGGAAAATATGAACATCTCTAGGCTTATGACCTATGCTCAGCAGGTTGAGGGGGATAAGCTTAAAGACATAGCTAAGGACGACAAGAAAGCTAGAACAGGTAACTATGAGTACTTTCAACAAAAATTGGGTGGTGGAAATCTCTCTCAGTTTCAACAAAAATCTTCAGCTCCGGCACCTTCATCAGCTAGTGTTCCATCCTCCAGGTTCTGACAGGATCAGAAAGGTAGGGCATCAGGCTCTAAGTATCAAGGGAGTGTTTCAGGTACCAGAACCTACCCAACTTGTCCTAAGTGTGGTAATAACCATCTAGGCGAGTGTCTTGTAGGAAAGGAAAGATGTTTTGGGTGTGGTCAGTCTGGTCACAGGTTGCGAGATTTTCCTTCTAAACATGGTCTAGGAGGTAATGATGGTAGAGCTCAGTCCACAACTTCAGTAGCACCAGCAGGTCGCCCGACTCAGCAGGGTAACTCACCTGGTACAGGTGGCGGTCAACACCAAAGTAGGTTGTATACTCTTCAGACTCGCCAGGGTTAGGAAGATTTTCCTGATGTGGTCAATGGTACGTTAAAAGTTTTTAACTTAGATGTTTATGCTTTGTTAGATCCAGGGGCTACTCTTTCCTTTGTAACTCCTTATATAGCAGTCAAATTCGATGTTAGTCCAGAAACTCTCTCAGAACCCTTCTCAGTCTCTACTCCAGTTGGTGACCCAGTTATAGCTAGACGGGTATACAGAAATTGCCCTGTCACAGTCTCTCAGAAAGTCACCTCAGCAGATCTTCTAGAGTTAGAAATTGTAGACTTCGATATCATTCTAGGCATGGATTGGTTACATTCCTGTTATGCCTCAGTCGATTGTAGAACTAGGATTATCCATTTTCAGTTTCCAGATGAACCAATCTTAGAATGGAAGGGTAGTAGATTAGCGTCTATGGGTCATTTCATTGCTTACCTTAAGGCCAGAAAGATGATCTCTAAGGGTTATCTTTATCATCTAGTTCATGTTAAGGATTCAAGCTCCGAAACCCCAACTCTTGAGTCAGTTTCAGTAGTTAATGAGTTCCCAGAAGTGTTTCCAGAAGATCTTTCCATAATTCCTCCCGAAAGGGAAATTGACTTCAGAATTGATCTCCTTCCAGATACCCAGCCTATTTCTATTCCTCCTTACAGAATGGCTCCAGTTGAGCTTAAGGAATTGAAAGTTGAAAGACCATCTAGTTAAGGGCTTCATCAGACCTAGTATTTTGCCATGGGGTGCCCCAGTGTTGTTTGTGAAAAAGAAAGATGGTTCTCTCAGGATGTGCATTGACTATCGGTAGTTGAACAAAGTCACAATAAAGAATAAGTATCCCATCCCTAGGATTGATGACTTATTTGACCAACTTCAAGGTGCCAGTCATTTTTCGAAGATAGACCTCAGATCCGGTTATCATCAGCTCAGAGTCAGAGATAGTGACATTCTGAAAACAGCCTTCAGAACTCGGTATGGTCATTATGAATTTGTAGTAATGTCATTTGGACTAATCAATGCTCCTGCAACTTTCATGGATTTGATGAATAGAGTGTTCAACCAGTATTTGGACTTGTTTGTTATCGTCTTTATTGATGATATCCTCATTTACCCTAGGAATGAGGAAGAACATGCGACTCATTTAAGAGTTGTTCTGCAAACTTTCAAAGATTGCCAGTTGTTTGCTAAGTTTAGCAAATGTGAGTTTTGGTTACAATCAGTTTTTTTCCTCGGGAATATAGTATCTAGCGAAAGGATCCTAGTGGATTCTCAAAAAATAAAAGCGGTGAAACAATGGCCCAGACCTACCTCTCCTACAGATATCAGAAGTTTCTTTGGTCTAGCAGGTTATTACAGAAGGTTCGTGGAAGGATTTTCCTCCATAGCCTCTCCATTGACTATGTTGACTCAGAAAAAGGTTAAGTTTCAGTGGTCAGATGATTGTGATAAAAGCTTCGCAGAACTGAAAACTAGGTTGACTACAACTCTGGTTTTGACTCTACCAGAGTGTTCAGACGGTTATGTTATCTATTGTGATGCGTCTAGAGTCGGCCTAGGTTGTGTGTTGATGCAGCGAGGTAAGGTTATAGCTTATGCTCTAGACAACTTAATGTGCATGAGAAGAATTATCCGACTCATGACCTCGAGCTTGCAGCAGTGGTGTTTTCACTTAAGATTTGGAGACATTACTTGTATGGTGTTCACGTAAATGTGTTCACAGACCATAAAAGCCTTCAGTATGTGTTCACCCAGGAAGATATGAATCTTCGCCAGAGGCGATGGCTTGAGTTTCTCAAGGATTATGACATGAATGTGCTTTACCATCCTTGTAAGGCCAATGTAGTAGCAGATGCCCTTAGTAGACTATCTATGGGTAGTGTAGCACATGTTGAGGAAGAAAGAAAAGAACTAGCAAAGGATGTTCACAGGCTTGCTCACTTGGGAGTTCTCCTTATGAGCATATTCGATGATGGTGTAACAGTACAGAATGGGTCAGAATCTTCATTGGTAGCGGAAGTTAAGGAAAAGCAAGACCGTGATCCGATATTGCTTCAACTAAAGGGTGCAGTGCACCAGCATAGAATTGATGTATTCTCCCAAGGGGGAGATGATGTGCTTCTCTATCAGAGTCGATTATGTGTTCCTAAGGTGGGTGAGTTGAGATAGCAGATTCTTGCAGAAGCCAATAATTCTAGGTATTCTATTCATCCAGGTACCACTAAGATGTACCGTGATCTGTGGGAAGTCTTTTGGTGGAATGCCATGAAGAGGGATATAACAGGTTTTGTGGCTAAGTGCCCCAATTGTCAGCAAGTGAAGGTAGAACATCAGAAACCAGGAGGTATGACTCAAGAGATCAACATTCCTACTTGGAAATGGGAAGTGATCAACATGGACTTCATTACAGGTTTACCTCGTATTCGCAGACAGCATGACTCCATTTGGGTGATAGTAGACAGAGTTACTAAGTCTGCACGCTTTTTGGCTGTTAAGACTACAAACGCAGTGGAGGACTACGCCAAGCTTTACATTAATGAGATAGTCAGGTTGCATGGGGTTCCTTTGTCTATCATCTCAGATAGAGTTCCTCAGTTTACCTCTCATTTCTGGAAGTCATTTCAGAAAGGTCTTGGTACTCAGTTTAATCTTAGTACAACGTTTCATCTGCAGACGGATGGTCAGACAGAGCGTACCATTTAGACCTTAGAGGACATGTTGAGAGCTTGTGTGATCGAGTTCAAGGGTAGTTGGGATGATCACCTTCCTCTTATAGAGTTCGCCTACAATAATAGCTACTATTCCAACATTCAGATGGCCCCTTATGAGGCATTGTGTGGGCGTAGATGTAGATATCCAGTTGGTTGGTTTGAAGTAGGTGAAGCAGCCTTGATAGGACCAGATTCGGTTCATGATGCTATGGAAAAAGTGCAGCTCATTAGAGATAGACTTAAGACAACCCAGAGTCGCCAAAAGTCCTATGCAGATGTAAGGAGAAGGGACTTGGATTTCCAAGTTGATGATTGGGTTTTCCAGAAAGTGTCACCTATGAAGGGAGTGATGAGGTTTGGCAAGAAAGGAAAGCTCAGTCCTAGATATGTCGGCCCTTACAAGGTCTTGAAAAGGGTTGGTAAAGTGGCTTACGAGTTAGAGTTGCCAGCAGAACTAGCAGCAGTGCATCCGGTCTTTCACGTTTCGTTGTTGAAGAAATGTTTGGGTGATCCAGCATCCATAGTACCTTTAGAGAGTGTGGCTATGAAAGATAGTCTCACTTATGAGAATGTGCCTGTTGATATTCTTGATCGTTAGGTTAGATGGTTGAGAAACAAAGAAGTCACTTCTGTTAAGGTTTTGTGGAGGAGTCAGTCCGTAGAGGGAGATACTTGGGAAGCAGAAGCAGAAGCAGCCATGAAGGCCAAGTATCCTCATCTCTTTCCTACTGATTCCACTCCAGCTTGAGGTAATAGTTCCTCGTCAGTTTTTCAGCCATTCATGCGCAGATTCAGTCTTAGTATCATGTTTCTTCAGTTTGTACTTGCATTTTCAGCATATTTGCATGTCCTTGGAACTCAATTCAGTCAGAAATCAGTTTTCAGAAATTAGTGGTAGGGTTTGCAGATATTTCCCTCCAAATTCAGCTAATTTAGTGTTCATTCGAGGGCGAATGTTCCCAAGGGGGAGATAATGTAACACCACGTATCCTAGACAGAACAGATTGCAAATTTGAGAACCTACAGGTGCCACCTACGGGCACCACCTACGCACCGTAGGGTGACCGACGGTCCATCCTGGTGGTCTGTGGTTCACCACCTGGAGCCCCTCCCAGAAAGCCTAGAAAAAAATTATTCTAAGTCCAGACCTACGCCAGGACCTAGGGACCGTAGGTCAGACCACGGTCCGTGGTCCAGGGCCGTAGGTCGAACACAAGATTTCTAGCCCAGAACTCTAAAAAATTCAGCCAAGGCATGACCCACGGCCAGGACCTACGGACCGTAGGTCAGACCACGGTCCATGGTCTAGGTCCGTGGATCGTGGCCTTTAGGTCCAAGTCCCAGACACCAGTCGACGGACGACCAACACTTACCGTCGGTCCAGCCACGGTCCGTCGGTTGGTCCGACAGCAGCTAAGTCAGGAGTGTTTTGGTCTTTTCCTTATGCGTTGGACCCCTAAACTACGTCGTTTGATCCCTAAACTACGTAGTTCTGGTCAGTTTCAGCCCAGTAACTTAATTAGAACTTACCCAAGTCAATTCATTCTCTAAAATTTAGCAAACTCAGAGCAAAAAGAGGAAAAAGAGTCGACCAGCCCTAGTCCAAGAACGCAACAGGGTTTCATCAGTTCCAGCCTTAAAATCAAAAGATTTCTCCGTGGAATTCATCACCCGGTATGTGGGATTTCACTAGTGGGTTTCTTTCGCCCATTAGGTTCCTAGAATTCAGTCAGAATCTTGATTCCCTTGATATTATCTAGACCAAGGGTTTCTTGAATATTGGAAATTGTTGGGTTTTAGTTGTTAGAATCATCCAAATCAGATTATCATGGTTTTGCTCGGTTTCTTGCATGAAATTCAGAACCCTAGCTATGTAGTTCCTTTAGTTGATGAATTACACATGCTAGGCCAGCTATTTCAGTTATATACATGCTTCAGTTTATGAATGTCATATTATCAGATATAATTGTTGCATTCTCAGAGTTTGCATGTTAGAACATCGAGCTATCCATGTTTTACAAAATTTAGTCATAATGTGTTAATTTGATAATCAATTGGGAGTAGCTTAATACCGAGTGGACTAGAGTTCCAGCATACCCTCATAGTCCAGAACTACGTGCCCCGTAGGTTGTAAGTCCCCTCTGTGGGCATAATTTTAGTGATCACGCCAGTCATGCCTTTATAGCTCTGGTAGGGTATATTGGGTCCTTTCGATGGGGCGTATACATCGGACTCCACATTTAGCTCATGTGGTTTTATGTCAGTTATTAGTAGCTCCCACAGTACAGTCAGATTATAGTGCATTGACCAGGTTATCAGTTACAGTTCAGTATTCATACTCAGCATATCATGTACTTGGTCATTGCATTCAGTTAGCTTAGTATTCAGTATATCTCAGTATTTACATTCAGTGCGGATTATATCATTACTCTTATTGCTTTTTTCAGTTATGATTATTGTTCAGCTTTACTCTATCATGCATGCTCAGTACCTTTCAAGTACTGACGCATGCTCTGCGCTATATCTTCTCGTGATGTAGGTCTAGGTTTTCAGCTTCAAGATCACGCATAGATCGGTTCCCGATCTTCAGCTCAGCAGTATCAGTGGTGATTCCTCATTCTCCGAGGATGATAGACATGTTTCCTTTGCTTTTAGTCTTAGTTTCAGTTTTTTGTAGATTTAGCTGGGGCATGTCCCAGCATTTTTAGTCAGTTAGAGGCTTTATTTCAGACATAGTTAGAATCAACTTTAGTATTTGAGTTTGACTTTTCAGTTGTTGTTAAACTCTTCACATTTATATATTCATATGTAGTATAGGTATTCCCCATCATTTCAAATTTATCTTATGATTAGCTTCCGCACAGTGTTTATTGATTCAGTTCTCTTTAAGTATGCTAATGATATGCCAGCAGGGTTAGCTTGGGGTCACTCGTGATCCTAGTCCCGTGTCCGCGTCCTGGGGATAGCTCGGGGTGTGACAGTTTCAGAATCTACATCCCTTACCCTAACTAGATGGTATATGCAACCCTTAGAAATCATTCTTCTAGCTTTAAGACAACAGACAAATTGACCCTTAGGCATAGAATTTCTCCCCTTCAACTCTAGGACAGGCTCATTTGGGAACTGAAACTTGACTACACGAGTACTGCAATCTATCAAAGCATAACAAGACTGCAGCCAATCTATACCAAGAATAACATCAAAATCTAACACATCAACCTCTACCAAGTCAACAAGAGTAACCATATGGGATAAGGAAATGGTACACTTTCTATAGACCCTCTTAGCCACAACAGAATCACCAACAGAGGTAGAGACAGAAAAAGGTTCTAACAATACATCGGAGAGCACATCAAACCTCATATCCACATATGGCGTGACAAAAGACAAAGTAGCACCAGGATCAAGCAAAGAATATACATCTATTTGGAAAACTTTTAACATACTGGTAATCACATCTGGAGAACTCTCTTGTTCATCTCGAGTCTGAAGTGCATAGAAACGGTTTTTCTTAGAAGCATTAGAACCTGAACCACTAGGAGGAGCTTGCTTTCCCTCTCTTCCTTTTTCCTCAAGCATTGGGCAATCCCTCATTTTTTGACTACTTTTACCACAACCTTAACAACCATCGAAACCTTCTAGACATTCACCCGCATGCTTTCTTCCGCACCTACCACAATACGGCCGTGAGGACCTATTACCACCTCCTTGAGACTTAGGGTTAGACACCCTCTCTTCGTTAAACCTTGGAGGAGCCTTAGAAGAACTTTTCTAGGAAAGCCTTTGTCAAAATGTAGGACGACCATGCCCATCAGACCTAGAGTTACGATCCTCGGTTCTTGCCCTTTCTAGTTTTCTAGACCTTCCTTCCGGAGGATTTCTCCTAGTGAAGTTCGTCACTCCATATGCTGTCATACTCACATTTGGGTTCACGAGGACCACCACTTCCCTATTGGCCTGGACCGTCATGGCTAGAGCCAACACTAGAAAAGCAGCCCTAAACTCTGTATTATACACTTGCTCGGCCAAAGGATCGACCGAAACTTGAGGAGCTTGAGGAGGAGTTTATTGATCAACATTGTCTCCCTCATTCCCTCTAGCGAAAGCTCTATGAGTAGCCATATCCTGAAGAACATAGGATAGAGATTAGGAGAGAGACCTTATAAAGTTAAACTCTATCGCATGTGAAGAGTAATGAAAGAAGTGGAGTTTCCTACTCATCTCGTAGCCTCTCATTCATAAATGTGGCACGCTTCAGACTTATGAAAAAGACTCTACTAGACGTGGCTTATGAGACATCCTAGGACCATTCTAAACTTTGTGCTCTGATACCAAGTTTGTCATGACCCAAGGGTACCCCTAGATGTAACATGGTGTATAAAACCCCGAAGGACTCCATACAAGACACTTAGTTGTCATAATATAAGAAATAGAACAATAAGAATAAAATAATAGTTCAAGTCTAAATCATTTATAAAACAAAAAGTGGAAGTATAAACTCATGTCTCATCATAGCCATCTAATACAATAGAATGAAATTGGGCCTAGCCCATACATCATGTTCAAAACAGAAATACATGAAATAAACTAAAACTATAAGTCCGTCCTCGAAGCACGAGGACTCAACAAAGCTAAGGAAATTATGAACTCAACTACTAGCCACGAGACTTGGAAACTTGTCTGTCGGACCCTATATTTAGGAGAAATGTAGGGAAGAGTATGCGTTAGTACAAAAAAATGTACCAAGTATGATAGCCATGCATAAAATATTTATAACATGCTCAAAGGGACATTTGATTTCATGACACGCAATTGACCAGGCTAAACATGATATAAAAGCTTTATAAAACATAAGTAATAAAATCATTGTCAATGCAAGCTAACTTCATATTTAAAACCTTTGAACTCATGTGAGATACTTCTTGAAGTAACCTTAGTTCATTATTACTTGTGGGGAAATAGCCTTAACCGACATGAGACCATGTGAGCTATAACATGATCCCCCGGTGTTACCCACACCGAAAAGGGTTGTTCTACTTGCCTAAGGTAGAACCATGAAAATCTATAGCTTAAGTAGATCCACTAGCTAATCAACCTATGGGGGAACATAGTTTATGGGATAAGGAGATTGCTACTAGAAACCTGGCCTCTACTATGGGGGGGCTTCCATCTCATGAGATTACTTTGGAAACCTGACCTCTACTATGGGAAAGCTTCCATCTCATTATCAATATCCACTCGGTGCTAAGCATAAATTCCCATGGAATAGTCATTTCTTACTTGACTTCATTACTCATGAAAAGGTGCCCCAGGACAACTAATCCAAGCTAGTTCATTAGGATAGCTCTTCGTCTTGATTCATTTAGGTGAGAAAGCCTTTCAACCTAAGAATCCTTTCTATGTGAGAAAACCTTTCACATCATGCTAGTTATGTGTTTATGAGAATATCCTTTCAACAACACAACACCAACAACATCATTGATACTTTACTCTCAAAGCACCCTTAAAACATTAACATAAATTTCATAATCAATGCATAAGTCCATAATTTAACTGTTGAGGTCAATTCCCAATGTTAATCATAAACTCTTAGAAAACATGGGTTAGATATGTCATCATAAATACATGTAAAGATTGCAATACATGCTAAATTTCATAAAACACTTGTTTTTTACTCAAAATCCCTCATCATATGATTCACAACTTGAAAACATAGGGATTACATGGGTTCATGGGGGAATTCATCATAAAAGCATTTCAATTCATCAATTCATGCATAGAAGATCATAATTAAATCATTTAAATCATTAATGAAAGGAACTCATGCCAATTGAAGAAAACCCTAACTAAATTGGGGAATTCTACCATTTGAACTAGAGGAATTTTGGAACTCCATGGATGGAAGGAATCCATGGATGAAAACTATAATACCTTGACTCCAAATGCTAGCCTTCAATAGAGGAATTGGATCCTTAGCTTGAAACCCTAGATGAATCATTCTTCTTCTTCTTCTTTAAGTTTCTAGAGAGGGATTATTTGGGAGGAGATTTGGTTTCTTTTTGTGAAATTGGAAGAATGAAGTAAAATGGGTGAATTTGGGGGGTTAAAAGGCTTTTATAGGAGTTCTAAACATTGCCAAAATGACATAGTAGTGAAACTAATTAATTAGGAAAAGACAGAACTAACCCTGAAAAGAACTGCCAGTAGCCCATCCACGGACCCCACTCGATGAACTGTGGTCTGACCCATGGCCCGTCATTGGGTTGAGCAACTTTGAGTCTAGGGCTTCGAACCACGGACCCTGGTCTGACCTACGTTCTGTAGGTCTGGCCGTGGTCCTGAACCTCTACACCACCCCTAGGCAGGGCCATCAGCGGACCACACCTACGGTTCGTTGTCCCATCCATGGGATGTGGCTGGCCCTCGTGGCTGGCACCTGCAATTTTCCAAAATGTGGTTTTATTCTCTTTTTCAGATACGGGGTGTTACACATTGTTAGTCAATTATTTCCTTATTTACGTTTTATTTCTATTTTTGTTTTCAACAGGTTTTATTCAAAGTGTAATCCAAGTACATGGAGTCAAGGTAATACCCTGATTCGTTTTAAACTAGAATAGCAAAAAATATTGTGAAAAATGGCTGGACGAGGTCAGAATCTAGGACTAGAGGATGATCCAATCAGAGAGGGTCATGAGAATGTAACTGGAGTCCAACTTCCAAGAGTAGTGGAGGTACCGAGAAATAACAAGAACAACCCTGTGAGAGTTCAAATTCAATAAGAATCCAATGTGCGTGATACTTTTAGGGTTGATTATAATGATGTGGGCTGAACGGGTTCCATAGTTGTTCCTCCACTACCAAGTAGACATACGTTTGTGGTAATTATCAGTCTGAGAAAATGCATACATCTAGAGGGTCATTTCATGGCTTGCCATCCGATGACCCATATGCGCATCTTAGTAAAGTCATCAGTGTGTGTAAGAGTAGTGTGGGAAGGCTAGACTTCAACATGGATACGATCGGGTTATATGTGTTTCCATTACCATAGACATGGGATGCTACCGTGTGGCTATCTGAGCTCTCATATAACTCAATTACCGCATGGACGGAGCTTCATAGAGATCTCTTGGAGAAGTATTTCCCGGTATCCAAAAAGTTTAAGCTTAATCATAAACTGAATAACTTTGTGGCTCTACCATGGGAGTCGGTTAGTGATTCTTGGGATATATTTATAGTTTTTATAAGAAGCATGCCAAATAACTATATTGATGACGAATCTCTCAAGGAATAATTTTACAAATGACAAGATGACAATGGAAAAACATTGTTAGATACTATTGCTAAAGGATCTTACAATAGCAGAGACACTTGAAAAGATCTCAAAGAATAATAAATCAAGAATCACTAGAACTTTTGCTGCCGCAAAGAGCACTTTCATGATACAAGCCACACAAAATCAATCCAATGATGATATTCGTGAAGAAATGGCATAGTTGAGAACAAAGGTAGTCCTATTATTAAAACATGTGAGTGGAAGTGCTGAGAAAGTGAATCAAGTAAATTATCATAATAGAGCACTATCGGATGATGAGTATATATACAAAGAGAATGCAAATTTTGTGAATCCATAGGTGGAGGGGTTTCTGGACTAACACCAAAGCATCTAATTAAGATAATTGGCGCCAGGGTCAAGGAAATCAAGGTCGGAACATTACTAATTATAACTGTGAAGGGAAATATAATCGTGATGGGAACTACAATTGTGATAATAACTAAAATAGAAATAGGTTTAATAATATAAACGATCAAAGTGGTCTATATGTTTCACCAAGAAATAGAAATAGAGGATCAAGTTTGAATCGCATTGAGGATATGATGGCTAAGATGATGAAAATATTTGACTCGACTGATGTCAACATGAAAAAGATGCGTACTGATTTATCGAGCATTTGGGAAAAGGTAGATTTGCATGTAGGATCTATTGAACAGATTAAGCAACAACTGTGTCAACTATATGCAAGTGTAAATCCACGCCAACAACGAACACTTCTCGGTGATAGTATCTAAAATTTGAAGAATGATTGACACTGTATGGTTGTTACTACTCAAGGTGGAAAATCAAATATTGACCCTTCTATGTCGATTGAGGTGGAAAGACCTAAGGAAACATGAAAGGATGAAGTTGAAATAAGGGAATAGCCAAAAGATCAAAATGAGAAAGAAGAAGAAGTTACTCAAAAGATCATTCCAATGCCCATAACTCCGCCTCCCTTCCCACAAAGATTGGTCAAGAAAACTAAAAATGGAAAATATCGCAAGTTCATATCCATGTTGAATCAATTTATAGATAAATATTGCTTTGATTGAAGCAATCGAATAGATTTCTGGCTATGCTAAGTTTATGAAAGATCTTGTGAACAAAAAGAGGGTCGTCGGTTTTATAGGTGATGATAAGTTACAGTATTGTAGCGCCATTGCTATAGATCTTTAGTGTAAAAGAAGGAGGATCCTTGAGCATTTACTATTCCATGTACTATTGGCATGTTACACCTTTCTAAGGCCCCATGTGACTTGGGTGCTAGCATAAACTGTATGCTTATATCTGTGTTCAAGAAGTTGGGCTTTGAATCCCCCAAACTGACCTCAATGCGGCTACTTATAGGTGATATGCTATGAAGAAACCAATTGGAGTTCTACAAGATGCTCTAGTCAAAGTTGAGGCATTCATATTTCTAGTGGATTTTGTGATATTAGACTGCGAGCTTGACTTTAAAATACCTATCAATTTAGGAAGATCATTCCTTGTTAGTGGGCATGCTTTATTTGATATGGAGAAATGGAAGATGAAATTCTGATTGAATAATGAAGAGGTATAATTAATATCTACAAATCAATGAAGCATCAAACTGATCTTAAATTAGCATCTGTTGTGAATTATATTGTTGAGGAGGAACTAGAGGTCATAATTAAGGAGAGATTAGGTGTAGAAGTTTTAGCTATCGTGACCATGAATTTTGATGGAGAGTACATTGAGGAGTATGATGATTTAGTTGTTGCACTTCATGGGGAAGATTGTACTCATCGCTCACCAAAAAAGCTGGATTTAAATCTGGAAAATTGAGAAACTCTGCCTGCAAAACCATCAATTGATGAGCCTCTGAAGTTTGAACTAAAGTCTCTTCTATCTCATTTGTGGTATATGTTCTTGAGCTACAATAATACTTTGCCAGTCATTATTGCTACTAATTTGAACGATAGGCAAGTAGATGCTTTGATATCGGTGTTGAATTTATTTAAAAGGGAGATTGGATAGATGATTGCTGACATTATTGGTATTCCTCCGGGTCTATGTTCTCATAAGATCCAACCCATGCCTGATAGTATACGAAGTATTGAGTACTTTAGAATATTGAATACACAAATGCTAGAAGTTGTGAAGAAGGATATTATCAAGTGGCTAGATAGTGAAATTGTTTATCCGACCACAGACAATAATTGGATATGCCTAGTTCAATGAATTCCGAAGAAGGGAGGAATTAATGTTGTTCCCAATACAAAGAATGAGCTTGTCCCGATGAGGCCGGTTACTGGTTGGAGTGTCTGCACGGATTATCGCAAGTTGAATGCAGGGATAGAGAAAGATCACTTCCCAATGTCGTTCATGGACCAAATGTTCAATCGTCTTGGTGGAAAGGGTTGGTAATATTTTCTAGATGGGTATTTTTGCTACAATCAAATCTCTATAACACAAGAAGTCCAAGAGAAGACTGCTTTCACTTGTCCTTATATGATGTTTGCTTTTAGGAGGATGCCATTCAGGTTATGTAATGCACCTACGACTTTTCAACGTTGCTTGATGTCTATGTTTTATGATATGGTGGAAGACACTATCAAGGTGTTTATGGATGATTTTTCTATGGTTGGTGACTTGTTTGATAATTTCTTGGCTCACTTAGGTGACGTTCCGAAACTCTACGAAGAATGTAATCTTGTGCTTAATCTGGAGAAGTGTCACTTTATTGTGAAAAAGGGCATAGTTCTAGGTCATCAAATTTCTCACAGTGGTATCTAGGTTGATAGAGAAATGATCAAGGTGATTGAAAAGTTGCCACTACCAATCTCCGTGAAGGGTGTTAGAAGCTCTCTAGGACATTCTGGTTTTTATCGAAGATTTAATAAAGGTTTCTCCAATATTGTGCACCCATTATGCAAGTTGCGTGAAAGGGAGACAAAGTTCGAGTTTAATGATTATATTTTGAAAGCGTTTGAAGAGTTGAAATAGAAGTTGATTTCTACACTGATAATTATTTCACCGGATTGGGACAACCATTTGAAATTATGCATGATGCGAGTGGGGTGGCTCTTGGTGTAGTACTGGGGAAAACTGGTGAGAATATTTTTTCTCCCATATATTATAAGAGCAAAGCCCAGAATGTTGCTCAAAAGAACTATAATGTCACTAAACAAGAATTGTTTTCTATAGACTTCGCGTTCAAAAAGTTTAGATCGTATTTGCTTGGAACCAAAGCAATTGTGTACAATCATCATGCAGTGTTGAGGTATCTCACGGCAGAGAAAGATGCAAAACAAAGACTATTTCGATGAGTATTATTGTTGCAATAATTTGATTTTGAGGTAATAGATAGAAAAGGGATAGAAAAATCAAGTTGTTGATCACTTGTCCAGATTTGAGGAAGAAGCAATGTTGAAGTTAGCTGATGAAGTTTAAACAAACAAGTTTTGGCTGCTTTTTTTTATCTTATCCCTTGGTCCACTTTATTTGCGAGTAATGTGGTGCTTTTGGATTTATGGTTTCACCAAATAAGAAAATCCATGTCTAATGTGAAGAACCTTTTCTGGGAGGAGCCTTATCTGTTTCGTTTCTGCACCAATGGGATTAATTTTCATTGTGTTCCTATGATTGAGAAGATTATTATACTAGAAGCTTACCATTCGTCTCATGTCTGTGGTCATCATAGTGGTATCCGGACTGCTCATAAGATCATGCATTGTATGTATTATTGGCCTATGATTCACAAAGATGTTCATGATTTCGCCAAGTCTTGTGATCATTTTCAAAGAGAATGAGGTATTTCAAGGAAGCAAGAACTCCCACTTATTCCAATTTTGGTGATTTAATTGTTCGATGTTTTGGGCCTTCACTTCATGGGTCCATTTGTGCGTTATAACGGGATGAAGTAAATACTTTTTGTGGTTGACTATGTATCTAAATGTATGGAAGTTGTTGAACTTACAAACAATGAAGGAAATAATATCATTGTATTTCTGAAAAAAAGAATATCTTCTCCAGATTTGGTACACCAAGGGCGATTATCAGCGATGGAGGTTCTCATTTTATTTTTTTCAAGTTATTGTTTGAGAATTATGTTCGAAAGTGTGTAGGAACTCCTTATCATCCACAGTCTAGTGGACAAGTTGAAATGTCCAATAGAGAGATTATAAAAATTCTTGCAAAGACTGTGAATGCTAACATAACTGATTGGTCAAGATAACTTGACGATACTATATTGGCCTATCATACTGCATTCGAGACTCCCATAGATATGTATCCTTACCAACTTGTGTTCGGAAAGTCCTGTCACTTGCTTTTAGAGCTAGAGAATAAAGCTATATGGGTACTGAAGAAGTTGAATCTATTGTAACACCCGAAAAACTATTAGGTTAAACTAGAGGTTTACGTAAGCGTTCTAGAGCTTTACATGGGGGTTAGACTTGTAGAAATGACTTCCCGTACTTATAATGAGGGGTTTAGGGGTTAAAAGTCAAGGTACGACTCCCCAAGGATCAACCAAGGGTCCTTGAGGAGGACCCTAGCAAAACAGCCCCAAATCTGCCCCAAGGCAGTGACCCACGATGGGGACTCACACCCCGTGGGAGAGGGTCGTGGGTCAAATCATTGAAAGAAAGTTCCAGTACCCCATCCATGCTTGACCAGTACGGGCCGTGGGTTGACCCACGGTCCATGGACGTACCCACGGTCCGTGGACGTGGTCTCATGGGTTGGGGCAGTGTTGGCTTTAAGTGTTTAAGTTAGGGGGGTTAAGGGAAGGTTCTAGAATTAATTAGTTATTAAGTATGGTCATTTTGTTAGTAATTAGAACACCTATATAAAGCTATTACACCCTTAATTAGATGATTACAAATCATTATTTCAATTCACCCAAAAGAACCCAAATTCCCTCCAAGAAATCCTCTCTCTAGAAAGTGAAGAAGAAGAAGAAGAAGAGAAGAAAGCTAGATCAAATTCCTCCATTGTTGCAAGCTTTTGTGAGGGCTTTATATTCAAGGTATGTTAGCTTATTCATCCATGGATTATTCCATCCATGGAACCCCCTAGAATTCCGCCAATTTTGAAGATAAACCCTCAATTCTAGCTAGGGTTTCTTCCTATATTGTGGGCAGTGTTGATTATGATTCCAATTGAGTGGATAGTACTTGTTTATGATTGATTTTGCATTGAATCATGATAAATTGATGATATTATATGTTTTCCATGGTTAACCCTAGTCTAATTGATGAAATTGAAGAATGTGGGTTTATGCCTTGTGAAGTAAAATTGAGGATTTATAGGTGATCTCCTAGAATTGATGTTATGAGTAGTAATTTTTCAAGAATAGAAACATGTGGACATAAATTGAACTAGATTATACTATATATGATATATCATGACTAGTAAAGCTTGAAGTTGAACCTTTATGATTATTTATGACTAGAATCACCTAATAATGAAACATGTGAATTGAATGTCTTGTAATCTAGATATGCATGATGATTGTATGAAGTAAAGCTTTGAGAGTAAGGCTTGTAGTCATGAATGTTGATCACTAGGGTTTTGAGAGTAAAGACAATGTGATTAATTATGTATGTTAAGGCTTTGAGAGTAATGTCTATATGAGAATAGAAGTCTAATAGGTAGAATTGTGGTGAAAGGCTTATACTCACCTAACCTACCTAATGAATGGTTGAATGTATGAACTGATAGAATCACTTGAGTTATGATGATATCCATGTCTAATGTAGAATTCTAGATATGATATTATGCATGAATATTATATGATATGAAAGGTTCTCTCACATAGAATGATTCTAGGTTGAAAGGCTATTCTCACCTAAAATGAATCTATGTCCAAGGGGCTAAGTAATGTGATGAGTTTGTGGTGAGTCCCCCAGAGACCTTTACATGATAGGAATGTGAGGTGAGTTCCCTTATTCCTAATTAGTTAAACATGAGGTGATTACCCATGTCATCATATGGGGAGTGTGAGGTGATTACCCTTTTTATGTATGTATGTATGACTCCCAAGGCAAGCGGTGATTACCTATTAGCCTTTATGTTGATCATGGAGGCGATTACCTATAATCCTTATCTGGTGATGTGGAGGTGAATACCTACATTACACCCTAAAATTGATATGGAGGTGAATACCTATATCTCATTAAAATGAACATAGAGGCAAATACCTATATCTCATTAAAATGAACATGTAGGCGAATACCTATATCTCATTAAAATGAAAATTGAGGCGAATACCTATGATTCTTTAATATGTATGACTAGAGGTGATTCCCCTTCTCTTTATGATTTATTAATATGTATTACTAGAGGTGATTCCCCTTGTCTTTATGATTCATTAATATGTATGACTAGAGGTGATTCCCCTTGTCTTTATGATTCCATAATATGTATGACTAGAGGTGATTACCCTTGTCTTTATAATTTCATGATATGTATGGCTTGAGGTGATTCCCCTTGTCCTTTATAATGAGCTAAACATGTATGACTTGAGGTTATTCCCCTTGTTCCTTGTGATGAGCTTAATATGAGAATAAGAGATGATACATATGAATGAAGAGCCTAGAGTGTCTAGCTTAGCATGGGTAAGATTATGGGATCTTATCCTTGCATTGCACAAGCTTGCCTCGAGGTGACTCATGAAGTATTTCTCTCATATGATGTATGCTTAGATTGGGTGTTGCTATGGTTGTCATCCTTGTTATGTTGACTAAAGGTGATAGATTCCCTTGTCTATGATGTTTAAGCTAAAGATGAGACCATGAGATGGTAAGTATGATTATGATGGCGAAAGGGCATACTTAGCATGAATGGGATTATGGGGTCTTATTCATGCATTGCACAAGTGTACTTGGAGGTTACTTATGAAGAGGTTCTTTTATGATATGAAGGTCTAAGTATTGACTATGTATATGGACCATGCCTTATGATGACAGATGTTTATATTATGTATATGTTGGAGGTTATTCTATGATTATGTTATTATCTCTTATGCTTCTGACTTATGTCTTATGTTGGCTAACCCTTGTGTTATGCTCTTATGATGTTGTGCTAGCTAACATATTTAGTACATTTTATACTAACACATACTTTTGCCTACATTCTTATCATATGTAGGATTCGGCGATCTTGAGTTCGTTTCTTGAGGATAGGTTTCTAGAAGTGCAAAGGAGTTGAAGATTTGATGAGTCCTCATAGCATCGAGGACAAAGCCACCATTATGTTTATGTCTTTCTTTTATGTCTTAGACTTTTGTATGGGCTGCGTCCCAAAGTTTATTCAAGTTGAGTTTAGATGGTTTAAGACAAAGTGTTATAGACTTCCGCTTGCATTTTATAAAGACTTCGATTGTATGGATAATGTTTTAAAATTTCCGTACTTTCCTATTATCTTATGTTATGATATGCTAAGGGCTTGTATGAGACCCCTTCGGGATCAAGTACGCCATGTTACATCTAGGGTGTACCCCTGGGTCATGACAAGATTTGGGTGCTACATCAAAACAGAGATTGAACGAGTTGAATGGACTTGATGAGTTTCACCTAAAAGAATATGAAAGTTTAGCCTTATACAAAGAAAATATGAAGAAGTGCCATGATCAAAAGATTGAAAAAAGTGATTTTTTCCCGGTGATTTGGTGTTTCTATTAAATTCTAGGTTCTGTTGGCTTCTCGGAAAGCTCAAATCAAAGTGGACGGGACTGTTTAGAGTGGTGCGAGTGCTTTCAGACGGAGCAATTGAACTTGAGAATGAGGAAGGAACAAGGTTTAAAGTGAAAGGTCAAAGGATAAAAATCTACCTAATGCAACATGAGGAAGTCAATCAGGTTATTGAAGAATGAGATATTGATGAAGTCTAAGTAATCAAAGAGTTTGGATCGTGTCGCAACGTTAAATCAAGCACTTCTTGGGAGGCAACCCAAGATGTGATTTAGCTAGTTTATCAAATTTTTTATGTTTTAAGTTTGATATTTTGCTAGAATAGGCTAATTTATGGTTTGTGTTCAAAAAAAGTGTCAAGAAAATGTAAAAGGAAGTCCTAATGTTTGCTACACGTGAAGGATAGAAAGAAACATCTAGAAAAAAAATATTGTGCAGAGGGTCCTATAGATGAGTCCTATGGGTCGGAGGAATTTCTATGGACTGTGGGCCCTACTCGAAGAACCTTGGTGAGTTGAAAAAATTGAGGACTAGTTCTATGGTTCCCATGTACAAGTCATCATTAATTTAATGACCCATAGATTGTATCAGTAGAATCTGAGTCCAAATACAGTTGTGGCATTAGGTTTACGAGTGCGTAGTACAAACCTTAGAAATTTGTATGGTTCGTAGTCTGTACTCGTAGACTCCAAGTACGTTTCCAAAATTTTGCTAAGTGTAGAGTCAAATTACGGAAAACTTCTATGAATTGTAGGAATTCCTACGGTTTGTAGGAAATCTTTCGCCAATGTCATGCCCCAAAAATGGACGTGATGGCACTTGTCTATTTCCACTAAGACAAGTCAGCCTCAACCAATGAAAACGAATGAAATGTGGAAATATAAAGCAAGAGCAAGAAAAAGGCAGAAAACTTATTTATTAAAAATAATACCCCAAAATGGGTTGTCACGTCACACGTGTACAAGCCACTAATGAAAAGTAGAATTCGAAAGATAAATACAAGTCTCATAGTCTTTTCTTCTCAATTTGAACAAAGAGTAAAGTAAAGGAACATGAGGGTCCACCGGGATGACTAACAGCTACCTCTCAAAATTATTGACAAGCCTCGAAATTAGGAGAAGAAGGAGGAGATAACAAGGGTCCAGTGCCGGAACCTACACAAGTGTAGATGTAAGGAGTGATTACCAACAACACGGTACCCAACATGAAACCTAATAAAAAAGGCAACCTAGCTAGAATTTGACTACTCATTTCCATCACAACAGACCCTCATCAAACTACAACCTGAACAGAAATCAGCCCAACCTAACAGTTCTATCATAAACGGTTCACAAGGCTCAATATTCAGAGACCAAAGTCACAAGTCAACAACCATCAAACTGAATGTCAAGTAAATCGATTACACGAAACAAGTACATCAATCACAAGTAACAAATATGTCACACATAAGCATTTAAATGCATCAAACCACCGGATTCAATCTCACGCAAGGACCATTTCCGATCGACACAATGTCACTTGTTGGAACCATTTTTCATCGGCCTTATATCAAATAACTAGATGGAACCATTTCCCATCGCCTTTTTATATTATCACTAGCCGAAACAATCTCCCATCAACTTTACATCAATATTAGCCGAAATAATTTCCCGGCGGCTTTATATCAATCACTTGCTGGAACCATTTCCCATCGCTTTATATCAATTGTTGCCAAAGACCTCTGCATCACAAAAAATCATATGTTTCATCACGGTGTTCAACAATCAATACATACAACCAATATCACACCACACGAAGAGACAACAAGTCTTGTAGTTCAACTCCACATTCAAGACTTCAAGGCATTTCATCAAATAAATCAAATAGGGTCACAACAAGGAAATTCACAAATTGTAGTTATAATCACTATGACTTTTCATTTACCCCTTCTTTGTTTATTAAGATTAATCAAGTTGAGCAATAAGACCCTTTACCTCATTCCTGATTACTCCCCAACACACATACAATGAAGAGAAGTAGACAATCCTACTAGATTACAAAGCTTAAGAGAGAAGTTGACATAAATATATCAATAATCACTCCAAAAGTTGAGTCTTCCCTTTGCGAATCACATCGAAAACATTGTGTGAATCAATAATCCAAGGAAACACAATCTAAAGAAATCAAGTATTCACAATCACTTATCGTAAGCGCCTATTCCTACATTAAATATATAGAGAAATGGGTCAATCAACTCAAAACTCAATTTCAAAAAGGAGGTTTGAATTCGGAAAACAATACATGAAAATGATGTTTAAGGCTTTAAGAACTCATAAGTGAAATCCATTTCGAAAAGAGGATCAAAACCACTTAAAAATTACCATTTTATATAAAAACTCAAGTTCTTACAAAACCCTATCATTTTCCGAATAAAATCCCAACTTATGATGTTAGAATCCATAAATAATCAAAGGGAAATGAAGGTTTAGGGTCATAAAAGTATACACAAATGATTTAGCACAAGAAATGCTTTCCAAAATCACCACAAAGGGTTCCCTAAGCTCAAAAATAGAAAATGGGGCTTAAACCGTGAAATTTGCACGACAAAAATCCCCCCTATGATGTCGTAATAGCAAACCCCGCCATAAAGGCACCTCTCGAAAGAGTTAAGTTCTCTTCGCTTTTGTGAATCTTGCTTAAGCAAAGAGGCTTTCGCTTCTGCGAAGGTTACTTAAGCGACTAGCCTTCGTAAAAGTAAGGGCTGGCAGACACCATTAACTCAGCCAACTCGCAAAACATTGAAAGGAATCTCAGAATTTGTTCAGAACCTCGTACACATAAACCAAATATGCAAATAAATTGTACTCAATGTTCCAGATTCAATGAAACAATTGATATACAAATCTGAGGACTCCTTGACCCGACATCCTTGAAAACTACAAAAAACTAACTCATGGCTAAAAAGGTTAAAATAAGCTCGGGACCTCTCAATAATCAACCAAGACCTCACATAGGCCTAAAATCACCCCTCGAATCCAACAGAGCTCTCAGAATTACGATCTAAGCATCTGCACCCCAAATGTTGACCAGAGTCAACCCAAAGGCTAACATTCCATAATTTCATAAACGTAGGACCTGAAATCCTCAAAAGACTCAGAATCTTAAATTGAGAACTCTCATAGCTGAGATCTCACATTCTTTGACTAATGGAATCGATGATATTCCATTTTGACACTTGAAACTTCAAAAGACACCAAAAACCACTTTCTTAACAACTTAGCATGTGAAACTCAAAATTTATGAAATTCTCCACTTTTAACTCAAAGTTAAAAACCTACTTTGTAAATTCTATCATAAATGACTTGGGGTCAATATCAGGAGGGGGAAATGGTAATTTCATGAGACTTTCCTAAAATAATTGATCGGGTCATTACATTATCCACCACTAAATACCAGGTTCATCCTCGAATATAAAACAAAAGAGAATACCTGGAGCTTCAAAAACTTAGGATGTCTGGCATGCATATCTGACTCTGTCTCCCAAGTCACCTCACCGATGGAACGATGCTTCCACTGGACCATTACTAAAGCAATCTCTTTGGTCCTTAGATTTCGAACCTGCCTATCAAATATGTCTATAGGCTCCTCCTCAAAATATAAGTCTTGAAGCAACTTTGTAACACCCCATATCCGAAAACAGACCTAACCGGCAGATTTCTAGAAGATACAGGTGCAACCAACGGATCGTAGGGTGACCCACGGCCCGTGTATGTGGTCCGTGGATGGCCACCTGTAATCCTCCCCAGAAACTCAGAAAAAAACTATTCTAAGACATGACCCATGGTCGGACAGGATGGATCGTGGATCAGTCCACGGAACATCAATCCGTTCGTTGGTCGAGACCCACAGGATCCTTCAGAACCTGGTCTCTGAAGTCAATCGACGGACTGACAGAACTGATCGTGGATCAGTCCACGGACCGTCGATCTGTCTGTAGGTTGAGACCCTCAGGACCCCTCAGAACCTGGTCTTTGAAGTTGATCGACGGACTGACAGGACGGATCGTGGATCAGTCCCGTCGGTGGCTTCAGCAGATTTTAAGTCAGGGGTCGTTTGGTCTTTTCCTCATGCGTTGGACCCCTAAACTACGTAGTTTTTGTAAATTTTAGCCTAGTAAACTAATTAGAACCTACTATAATAAATTATTCACAAAAAATTCATCAAACTTAGAGCAAAATAGAGGAGAAAGTCTAGCAGCCCTAGTTCAAGAACGCAACGAGTTTTCTTCAGTTCCAGCCCTGAAATCGAAAGATTTCTCTGTAAATCTTGTCATCAGGTATGTGGGATTTCACTAGTGGGCTCCTTTCACCCATTAGGTCCCTTGATTTTAGTCAGAATCTCGATTCCCTTAATATTATCTAGACCTAGGGTTTCTAGAATGTTAAAAATTATTGGGTTTTAGTTGTTAGAATGATCCAAATCAGATTATCATATTGTTGCTTCCCCTAGCTATGTAGTTCTTTTAGTTCATGCCTTACCCATGCTAGGTAAGTTATTTCAGATATACATGGTTCAATTTACGAATATCACATTAACAGTTATAATTGTTGCATTCTCAAAGTTTGCATGTCAGTAATTGAGCTATCCAGTACTTTAGAATTTCAAACATAATATTGCTTATATACATTCTAATTGGGAGTAGGCTTAGGCCGAGTGGACTAGGGTTCAGCGTACCAGAATAGTCTCAGAACTACGTGCCCTCGTAGGTTTTTAAGTCCCCTCTGTGGGAATTAAATTTTAGTGATCACGCCAGTCATGCCTCTATACCTCTGGCAGGGTATATTGGGTCCTCTCGATGAGGCGTATACATCGGAATCCACATTTATCTCATGTGGTTTTATGTCGGTTATTAGAAGCTCCCTTACAGTCAGATTCTATTGCATTGACCATGTTATCAGTTACAGTCAGATTTCAGTCTCAGCATGTCATAAACTTGGTCATTGCATTCAGTTAGTTCATGTTCGGTATTCTTAGAATAGTATCATGCTCATCTCTTATAATTGCTCAGATATATGCTTTGGTTCAGTTATGTTTATTGTTCAGCTTTATTTTATCCTGCATGTGTAGTACCTTTCAAGTACTGATGCATACTCTGCGCTACATCTTCTCGTGATGTAGGTTCAAGTTCTCAGATTCTAGATCACGCATAGATCAGTTCCCGATCTTCAAATCAGCTGTATTAGTGGTGAGTCCTCATTCTCCAAGGACGATAGACATGTTTCTTTTGCTTTTAGTCTTTATTTTCAGTTTTCTAGATCTAGCTAGGGAATGTCCCAGCATTTCTAGTCAGTAAAGGCTTTATTTCAGACATAATTAGATTCAGCTTTAGCATTTGAGTTTGACTTTTTAGTTGTTGTTAAACTCTCAGTTTTTATATATTCAGATAGTTTATGGGTATTCTCCATCATTTCAGTTTACATGATGATTTAGCTTCCGCATAGTATTACTTTACTTTAGTTTATTTAGTATGCTTATGATATGCCAGCAGGGTTAGCTTGGGGTCACTCGTGATCCTAGGTCCCGTGTCCGCGTCCTGGGGGTAGCTTCGGGGAGTGACAAACTTGGTATCAGAGCACTAGGTTTAAGAGTCCTAGGATGTCTTAAAAGCCACACTAAGTAGATTCCTTTTCATGGGTGTGAAGTGCACCACATCTAATGAGAGGGAGGCTACGAAGTGTTTTTGGAAAACTTCACTTTCTTGTTACTCTTATCGTGCGTAAGGTATGAACTAATTCCTCAGTTCTAACTCAACGTTATGCGCTTATGATCATGCCTCATCGTAGAGCTTACCAATGGAATGCTAACGCAGTTCCTCTAGTCCCAGACCATGAGGATTCGAACGTAGATTTTCAGAATACGATTCAGCTTTTGGCTTAGAGTATGACCAACTAGAACAATCAGCAGGTTCTAGTTCCTACTAATAGAAATGGTGGATCAGTGGCAGCTAGAGTTCGAGATATTGTTAGGATGAATCCGCCTGATTTTTTAGGGTCGCAAGTTGGTGAGGACCCACATAATTTCATTGATGAGGTTAATAAAATCTTTGGAGTGATGCAAGTGACTGGTAGTGATAGGGTGGAATTGGATCCTACCAGCTTAAGGATGTGGCTCACATATGGTTCACTCAGTGGAAAGACAGCAGGTGCTACTTTTTCTTTTGTAACTCCTTATATAGTAGTAAACTTCAATGTTAGTCCAGATAGTTTCTCAGAACCCTTCTTAGTCTCTACCACAGTCGGTGACCCAGTAATAGCTAGACGGGTATACAAAAATTGTCCTGTCACAGTCTCCCAGAAAGTCACCTCAGCAGATCTTGTAGAGTTAGAAATGGTAGACTTCAATATCATTCTAGGTATGGATTGGTTACATTCCTGTTATGCCTCAGTCGATTGTAGAACTAGGATTGTTTGTTTTCGATTTTCAGACGAACCAATCTAAGAATGGAAGGGTAGTAACTTAGCACCTATGGGTCGATTCATTTCTTACCTTAAGGCCAGAAAGATGATCTCTAAGGGTTATCTCTATCATCTTGTTCGGGTTATGGATTCAAGCTCTGAAACCCCAACTCTTGAGTCGGTTCCAGTAGTTAATGAGTTCCCAGAAGTGTTTCCAGAAGATCTTCCCAGAGTTCCTCCCGAAAGGGAAATCGACTTTGGAATTGATCTCCTTCCAGATACCCAGCCTATTTCTATTCCTCCTAACATAATGGCTCCAGCTGAGCTTAAAGAATTGAAATAGCAGTTGAAAGACCTTCTAGATAAGGGCTTCATCAGACTCAGTATTTCACCATAGGGTGCACCACTGTTATTCGTGAAAAAGTAAGATGGTTCTCTCAGGATATACATTGACTATCATAAGTTGAACAAAGTCACAATCATTAATAAGTACCCTACCCCTAAAATTGATGACTTGTTTGACCAACTTCAGGGCGCTAGTCATTTTTCAAAGATACACCTCAGATCCGGTTATCATCAACTATGAGTCAGAGATAGTGACATTCCAAAGACAACCTTCACAACTCGATATGGTCATTATGAATTTGTAGTTATGTGATTTGGACTAACAATTACTCCTACAGCTTTCGTGGATTTGATGAACAGGGTGTTCAAGCAGTATTTGGACTTGTTCGTTATCGTCTTTATTGATGATATCCTCATTTACCCTAGGAATGAGGAAGAACATGCGACTCATTTGAGAGTTGTTCTGCAAACTCTCAAAGATCGCCAGTTATTCGCTAAGTTTAACAAATGTGAGTTTTGGCTGAAATCTGTTACTTTCCTTGGGCATATAGTATCTAGCGAAGGGATCCGAGTGGATTCTCAGAAAATAAAAGAAGTGAAACAATGGCCCAGACCTACCTCTCCTACAGATATCAGTAGTTTCTTGGGTATAGCCGGTTATTACAGAAGGTTTGTGGAAGGATTCTCATCCATAGCTTCTCCATTGACTAAGTTGACTCAGAAAAAGGTTAAGTTACAGTAGTCAGATGAGTGTGAGAAGAGCTTTGCAGAACTGAAAACTAGGTTGACTACAACTCCGGTTTTAACTCTACCAGAGGGTTCAGACGATTATGTTATCTATTGTGATGCGTCTAGAGTCGGCCTAGGTTGTGTCCTGATTCAGCAAGGTAAGGTTATAGCTTATGCTTCTATACAGCTTAAGGTGCATGAGAAGAACTATCCAACTCATGACCTCTAGCTTGCAGCAGTGGTGTTTATACTTAAGATTTGGAGACATTAGTTGTATGGTGTTCACGTAGATGTGTTCAAAGACCATAAAAGCCTTCAGTATGTGTTCACCCAGAAAGAGTGGAATCTTTGCCAGAGGAGATGGCTTGATTTCCTCAAGGATTATGATATAATCGTGCATTACCATTCTGGTAAGGCCAATGTAGTAGCAGATGCTCTTAGCAGACTATCTATAGGTAGTGTCGCACATGTTGAGGAAGAAAGAAAAGAATTAGCATAGGATGTTCACAGGCTTTATCGCTTGGGATTTCGCCTTATGAGCATATCAGATGGTGGTGTAACAGTTCAGAATGGGTCAAAATCCTCTTTGGTAGCGGAGGTTAAGGAAAAGCAAGACAGTGATCCGATATTGCTTCAACTAAAGGGTGCAGCCCATCAGCAGAGAGTTGAGGTATTCTCCCAAGAGGGAGATGGTGTGCTTCACTATCAGGGTCGATTATGTGTTCCTAAGGTGGGTGAGTTGAGACAGCAGATTCTTGCAGAAGCCCATAATTCTAGGTATTCTATTCATCCAGGAGCCACCAAGATGTAGCGTGATCTGCGGGAAGTCTTTTGGTGGAATAGTATGAAAAGGGATATAGCGGATTTTGTTGCTAAGTGCCCTAATTGTCAGCAAGTGAAGGTAGAACATCAGAAACCAGGGGGTATGACTCAAGAGATCAACATTCCTACTTGGAATTCGGAAGTGATCAACATGGACTTTATTATAGGTTTACCTCGTACTCGTAGACAGCATGACTCCATTTGGGTGATAGTTGATAGAGTCACTAAGTCTGTGCGCTTTTTGGCTGTTAAGACTACAAATTCGGTGGAGGACTACGCCAAGCTTTACATTAATGAGATAGTCAGGTTGCATGGGGTGCCTTTTTCCATCATCTCAGATAGAGGTCTTTAGTTTATCTCTCATTTCTAGAAGTCATTTTAGAAAGGTCTTGGTACTCCGGTTAATCTTAGCGCAGTGTTTCATCCGCAGATGGATGGTCAGGCAGAGCGTACCATTCAGACCTTAGAGGACATGTTGAGAGCTTTGTGATCGACTTCAAGGGTAGTTGGGATGATCACCTGCCTCTTATAGAGTTTGCCTACAATAATAGTTACCAATCTAGCATTCAGATGGCCCCTTATGAGGCATTGTATGGGCGTAGATGTAGATTTCCAATTAGTTGGTATGAAGTAGGAGAAGCAGCCTTTATAGGGCCAGATTCAGTTCATGAGGCTATGGAGAAAGTGCAACTCATTCGAGATAGACTTAGGACAGCCCAGAGTCGCCAGAAGTCCTATGCAGATGTAAGGAGAAGGGAATTACAATTCCAAGTTGATGATTGGGTTTTTCTGAAAGTGTAACCTATGAAGGGGGTGATGATATTTGGCAAGAAAGGGAAGCTCAGTCCTAGATATATAGGCCATTACAATATTTTCAAAAGAATTGGTAAAGTGGCTTATGAGTTAGAGTTGCCAACAGAACTAGCAGCAGTGCATCCGATTTTTTCACATTTCATTGTTGAAGAAGTGTGTGGGTGATCCAGCATCTATTGTACCTTTAGAAAGTGTGACTGTGAAGGATAGTTTCACTTATGAAGAGGTACCAGTTGAGATTCTAGATCGTCAGGTTCGAAGTTTGAGAAACAAAGAAGTCGCTTCAGTTAAGGTTTTGTGGAGGAGTCAGTCCGTAGAAGGAGCTACTTGGGAAGCAGAAGAATCCATGAAGGCCAAGTATCCTCATCTCTTTCCTTCCGATTCCATTCCAACTTGAGGTAATAGTTCCTCTTCAGTTTTTCAGTCATTCATGCGCAGATTCAGTCTTAGTATCATGTTCCTTCAGTTTTACTTGCATTTTCAGCGTATTTGCATATCCTTGGAACTTAGTTCTGTCAGAAATCAGTTTCTAGAAATTAGTGGCAGGGTTTGCAGCTCTTTCCCTCCATATCCAACTAGTTTTGACTTCATTCGAGGATGAATGTTCCAAAGGGGGAGATAATGTAACACCCCGTATCCAAAAACATACCAAACCAGCTGATTTCCAGAAGTTACAGGTGCAACCCACGGTTGCCACCCACAGACCGTAGGGTGACCCACGGCCCATCCTGGTGGTCCGTGGATGGCCACCTGCAACTCTCCCAAAAAACTCAGACAAAAACTATTCTAAGGCATGACCTACGGTCGGACAGGACGGATCGTCGATTAGTCCACGGACCATCGATCCGTCCGTAGGTCGAGACCCTCAGGACCCCTCAAAACCTGGTCTCTGAAGTCGATCGATGGACTACAGGATGGATCGTAGATCAGTCCACGGACCGTCGATCCATTCGTATGTCGAGACCCTCAAAACCCCTCAGAACCTTGTTTCTGAAGTCGATCGACGGACTGACAAGATGGATCGTGGATCAGTCCACAGACCGTCGATCCGTCAGTAGGTTGAGACCCTCAGGACCCCTCAGAACCTGGTCTTTGAAGTCGATCGACGGACTGACAGGACGGATCGTGGATTAGTCCATGGACTGTTGATCAGTCCCTTCGGTGGCTTCAGCAGATTTTAAGTTAGGGGTTGTTTGGTTTTTTCCTCATGTGTTGAACCCCTAAACTACGTCGTTTAACCCCTAAACTACGTAGTTTTTGTCAGTTTTCGCCTAGTAAACTAATTAGAACCCAACCTAATCAATTATTCACCAAAAAATATCAAACTTAGAGGAAAATAGAGGAGAAAGTCGAGCAGCCCTAGTTCAAGAATGCGCCAAATTTTCATCGGTTCCAACCCCGAAATTGAAAGATTTCTCCGTGAATTTTGTCACCAGGTATGTGGTGTTTCACTAGTGGGTTCCTTTCACCGATTAGGTCCCTAGATTTCAGTTAGAATCCTGATTCCCTTAATATTATCTAGACCTAGGGTTTCTAGAATGTTAGAAATTGTTGGGTTTTAGATGTTAGAATGATCCAAATCAGATTACCATATTGTTGCTTAGTTTCTTGTATGATATTCAGACCCCTAGCTATGTAGTTCTTTTAGTTCATGAATTACCCATGCTAGGTCAGTTATTTCTGATATACATGCTTTAGTTTACGAATGTCACATTATCAGTTATAATTGTTGCATTCTCAGAATTTGCATGTCAGTAATTGAGCTATCCAGTACTTCAGCATTTCAGTCATAATATTGATTATATACATTCTGATTGGGAGTAAGCTTAGAACGAGTGGACTAGGGTTCAACGTACCCGAATAGTCCCAGAACTACGTGCCCCCATAAGTTTATAACCTCTGTGGGCATTATATTTTAGTGATCATGCCAGTAATGCCTCTATACCTCTGGCAGGGTATATTGGGTCCTCTCGATGGTGCGTATACATCGGACTCTACATTTAGCTCATGTGGTTTTATGTCGGTTATTAGCAGCTCCCTTACAGTCAGATTTTATTGCATTGACCATGTTATCAGTTAGAGTCAGATTGCAGTCTCAGCATGTTATAAACTTGTTCAATCCATTCAGTTAGTTCATGTTCGGTATTCTCAGTATAGTATCATGCTCATCTCTTATCGTTTCTCAGATATATGCTTTGGTTCAGTTATGTTTATTGTTCAGCTTTATGCTATCCAACATGCTCAGTACCTTTTAAGTACTGACGCATACTCTGCGCTACATCTTCTCGTGATGTAGGTTCAGGTTCCCAGATTCCAGATCACGCATAGATCGATTCCCGATCTTTAGCTCAGCAGTATTAGTAGTGAGTCCTCATTCTCTGAGGACGACAAATATGTTTCTTTTACTTTTAGTCGTTAGTTTCAGTTTTGCTAGATCTAGCTGGGGCATGTCCCAGCATTTTTAGTCAGTAGAGGCTTTATTTCAGACATAGTTAGATTCAACTTTAGCATTTGAGTTTGACTTTTCAGTTGTTGTTAAACTCTCAACTTTTATATATTCAAATAGTTTATGGGTATTCCCCATAATTTCAGTTTACATGATGATTTAGCTTCCGCACAGTATTTCTTTACTTCAGTTTATTTAGTATGCTTATGATATGCCAGCAGGGTTAGCTTGGGGTCACTCATGATCCTAGGTCCTGTTTCCGCGTCCTGGGGGTAGCTTCGGGGTGTGACAAACTTAACGGAATCAAGGAAAAGTAGATGGGACTCATCCGAATCATACCTCTAAAGCATGGAGAGATGAATCACGGGATGCACAACTTACAAGCTAGATGGAAAGGCCAACTTATAGGCCACCTCTCCCACACGACTTAATATCTCAAATATTCGAATGAATTTGGGGCTATGCTTGCCCTTCTTTCTGAACCTCTTCACACCCTTCATGGTGACACTCAAAGCCAAACATGATAACCCTCCATAAACACTAGGGCTCAAACTCTCAAATACGCATAACTCTTATGTAGGCTCTGGGCTGCCAACAGCCTACCCTAGATCATATGAACCTTCTCCATAGCATCCTTAAATAAGTTTGTATGCAATTAATTCATCTCAGCTGAATCGAATAATCCGATCAAGGATCTACACAGTCTGCCATACAATGTCTAAAAAAGGGCAATCTAAATGTTGGAATGATAAATGTTGTTGTAGGAAAACTCTACTAAGGGAAACAATCAATCCCATCTAGCATCAAAATCATTCACACAAGCTCGGAACATGTCCTCCAACACTTGAATCATCTGCTCGCACTGACCATCTATATGAGGGTGAAAAGTTGTACTTAATATCTAACTGAGTACCCAAACCATGCTTCAATAATTTCCTTAAAATGAAAAGTGAACATGGAACCTCGATCAGAGATAATAGAAACTGGGATTCCATGTAGTTGCACAATTTTACTGATATAAAGCTCGGCTAACTTCTCTGTCGTATACTTCACCATAAATGGGTGGACTTGGTCAAACTATCAACAACCACCCAAATGGAGTCATAACCACCTACGGTGGTAAGTAGTCCCACAGCATAGTCCATAGTGATCCGTTTCACACTTCCAAGTAGGAATAGGCATCCTCTGAGATATACCTCTAGACCATTGGTGCTCAAAACAAAGTCTACAATATTCGTCTTCATACCATACCAGCAATAGTGCTGGCTAAGGTCATGATACCTCTTGTTCGCACCCGAATGGATAGAAAATCGAGAACAATAGGCCTCCTCAAGAATCAATCTAATCAACTCACCCAGCTTGGGCACACAAATCATGCATTCAATTCGCAAGACGCCATTAGTATCAAGGACAATATAACACCCTATAAATTTTTAGGCTAAACGTGAGGGTTAGAGTCATGAATGTAACTCCCCGTACTTAAAATAGAGGTTTTCATAATAGAACGTCAAGGTACCACCCCTCAAGGACCAACCATGGGCCCTCGAGGAGGACCCTGGAGAACTGTTTGGGCAGTGACTAAAGACAGGACCCACGCCTCATTCGTGGGTCCATGCCTCGTGGGTGAGGGTCCGTGGTTTGGCCAAAAAGTTGCAGTCACCAAACCACATTGACCAGCACGGACCGTGGGTCCATCCACGGCCCGTCAGCGTGGTCTCGTGGGTGGTGACCTGGGGGCAGTTTTGGTGGTTAAGTCTAGGGGTAATTTGGGTCTTTTCGATTTTAATTAGGATTAAGTGATGTCGTTTTACTCTAATTTAGACCACCTATATAAGGATTTTAGACCCCTAAATTAAGTCATTCAACTCATTATTTTCCAAAACCCAAATCAATTACAAAATTTCATCCTCTCCAAATATTCTCTCTATAGAACTTGAAGAAGAAGAAGAAGGAAGTTGGAGCTAGGGTTCAAGGAACAAGGTCCTTCACAAAAAATTCATTGGACTTTATTGATAAGGTATGGTAGTCTTCATCCATGGATAGAATTCATCCATGGAGCCCCTTCAAAATCTAAATTTCAAAGATAGAAATCCCCAAAAGTTAGGATTTAATTCCAAAGTCATGAGTTCAATTCAAAATCAATTCTAATGATTGAATTATGTTATATTAAGCATGTATTGATGATTTTATATGGTTTTTATGATGAATTCCTCAAGAACCCATGAAATCCCCATATTTCTCAATTGTGATCTTGTGATGAGGGTCTTTGTTGGTGAAAGAAGGATGTTATGAAATTATGCATTTATCGATTGAGTTACTTGAGTTATGATGATATCTATGTCTAATGTAGTGAATTATAGTTGTGTTGATTAAAAGTGATCTTGAACCTTGAAGGGCAAAGTATGAGAATTATGCATGATTATGAGACTTATGTATATGCTTTAAGAATACTTTGAGGGTGAAGTGTCTATGATTATGATGTAGTTGTTGTGTTGTTGAAAGGATATTCTCATATACACACTTATGCATTAATATGATATGATGTGAAAGGTCTTCTCACAATATGAAGATTCTAAGGATGAAAGGCTATTCTCACCGAATTGAATCTGAGGTATGTATATGTAGACATGGATGGTGAAAGGCTATTATCAAGAATGATCTAAGAGCTATCCTATGAATTATGTTGGATTGAGTGTCAAGACATTCTTCCATGATAATGAACTAAGTCAAGACTTAATATGTACTCTGTGGGAATTAATTCTTAGCACCGAGCGGATATTGTATATGAGATGGAAGCTTTTACACTAGTTGAGTCCGGCTTCCAAATGGGTTCCTTTTACGCTAGTTGAGTCTGAGTTCCCAAATTATGTATGATTAGATGGAAACCTCATACGCTAGTTGAGTTCGGGTTTATAGTAGTAATCTCCTTGTCCCATAAACTTTGTGCCCCCATAGGTTATTAGCTAGCGGATCCACCTAAGCTAAAATTATGGTTCTACCTTAGGCAAGTAGGACAACCCTTTCAGGTGTGGGTAAAATTGGGGGATCATGTATAGCTCACATGGTCTCATGTCGTTTAAGGCTTATTCCCACAACAACAATAAGAACAAGAATATGAATTATGAACTATGGTTTCTCAATAAGCTTGTATATGAGTTTTGAAAGGCTTTTATGACGATGATGATTATGTTGACTATGTTTGTATGACTTATGCTCTCTAAACTCTCAAATCATGTTTAAATTGATAAATTACATACTTTCAAATGAAATGTCCTTTTTAGCATGTTTTCAATATTTTCATGCATTGCTATCATACTTAGTACATTTTGTACTAACGCCTACTTTTCCTACATTTTCCCCAAGTGTAGGGTCTGGTTCCCAAGGTGATCATCGTAGTGGCTAAAGCTTGGACTTTCTTATCCTCTTAGCTTGTTGGTGAGTCCTCATGGTTCGAGGAAGACTATTTTTCATGTTGTAGTTTCATTTCTTGTATTTCCCTTTTAAACAATGTTGTATGGGCTATGCCGCTTTCTCATTTTAAACATTGTAATAGATGGCTATGTTGAGACTTAGAGTCTAGACTTCCACTTTTCTTTTATGAAAATTTTAGACTTGAAATGCATTCTTACTCTTATTGTTCTATTGCTTATGTTATGATATGCTAAGTGGCTTGTATGGATTCCTTCGGGGTTCTATACGCCATATTACATCTAGATTATGTCTCATAAGCCACATCTAGTAGAGTCTGATTCATGAGTGTGAAGTGCGCCACATTTATGAATAAGAAGCTACAAGTTGTTTTGGAAGTTCCATTTCTTTCATTACTCTTAAGTCGTGCGATAAAGTTTAACTCTATAAGGTCGTTCGTTTAATCCTTACTCGATGGTCAACAGGATATCAATACTCGAAGGGATTTCGCTAGAAGGAACGAGGAAGACAATGTGAATAGGGCTCCTCAAGCTCCGGTTGATCCTTTAATTGAGAATGTTACTCATGCGGAGTTTAGGGCCACTATTCATGTTTTGGCTCAAGCCGTGACGGCTCAAGCCAATAGAGAGGTGATTGCTCCTATGAACCCTAATGTGAGTTCCGTGGCTTCAAGAGTGAGGTTGTTTTCTAGGATGAACCCTCCAGAATTTTATGGCTCCAAAGTGGAGGAGGATCCTAAAGGGCTTATCAACGAGGTTTATAAGGTACTTGATATCATGGGGGTGACTTCGGTAGAAAAGGCGGAGTTAGCCGCTTACCAATTGAAAGATGTTGCTCAAGTATGGGATGATCAATGGAAGGATGGGAGGCCGGTAGGAGCGGGTCACGTAGAGTGGGAAGTGTTCAAATTGACGTTTCTTGATAGGTTCTTTCCCCTAGAGTTGAGGGAAGCAAAGATGCAAGAGTTCATTAACCTTCGTCAAGGAGGGATGAGTGTGAAGGAGTATGCCCTAAAGTTCGCCCAACTATCAAAGTATGCTCCAACTATAGTGGCGGATTTGAGGGCTAAAATGAATAAGTTTGTGATGGGAGTGTCCGATATGGTTGTCAAAGAATTCTGTACGGCAATGCTTGTGCAAGATATGGATATTTCACGTCTCATGGTGTATGCCCAACAAATGGATGAAGAGAAACTTAAAGAAAAAAATAGGGAGGTGAAATGAGCTAGGACCGGTGATGGTTACTTCTCCAATACTAGGTCCGATAGACAAGGTCCACCAAGGTTTAGATAAAGATTTTCCAACCAAGGTTCCTCTAGTTCTCCTCCAAGGGTCAATAAGGATAGGGTGTCCAACCCTAAACCTCAAGGAGGTAATGGTAGTGGTTCTTATGTGGCTACGTCTACTTGTTTGAAGTATGGAAGAAAGCATGATGGTAAGTGCCTAGTCGGCACAGATGGTTGCTTTAGTTGTTGAAAGAGTGGTCACTGGATGAGAGACTGTCCGATGCTTAAGGTTCAAGGAAAAAAGGGCAAGAAAGCTCCTCCTAGCGGTTCAAACTCCAATGCTCCCAAGCAAAACCGCTTTTATGCTCTCCAAAACTGAGGTGAACAAGAGAATTTTCCGGACGTGGTCACCGGTATGTTAGAAGTTTTCCATATAGATGTGTATTCTTTGTTAGACCCCGGTGCTACTTTGTCTTTTGTGACGCCATATGTGGAAATGAGATTTGATATGCTCCCCGATGTGTTGTTAGAACCTTTTTCTGTCTGTACTCCTATTGGTGATTTTGTGGTGGCTAAGAGGGTTTATAGAAGATGCCCCGTTTCCCTATCCCATAGAGTTACTCTTGTCGATTTGGTAGAACTTGACATGTTAGATTTAGATGTTATACTTGGTATGAATTGGCTGAACTCTTGTTATGCGTCGATTTATTGTAGAACTCAGATAGTAAAGTTTTAGTTCGTGAATGATGTCTTTGAGTAGAAAGGGGGGAATTTTATGCCTAAGGATCAGTTTGTCTCATGTTTGAAGGCTAGAAAGATGATCTCCAAGGGTTGTATTTACCATCTTGTTAGGGTGAGGGATGTAGATTCCGAGATCCCTACTCTTGAGTCGGTCCCCGTTGTAAATAAGTTTCTGAAAGTGTTCCCAGATGATCTACCTGGTATTCCTCCCGAGCGGGAAATAGACTTCGGTATTGACCTTCTCCCATATATGCAACCTATCTCAATTCCTCATTATAGAATGGCCCTGGCTGAGTTAAAGGAGTTGAAAGAACAGTTGAAGGACTTGTTGGATAAGGGCTTCATCCGTCCGAGTATCTCACCATGGGGTGCTCCCGTGTTTTTTGTTAGAAAGAAAGATGGATCTCTTCATATGTGCATCGATTATCATCAATTGAACAAGGTGACCATTAAGAACAATTATCCTCTTCCAAGGATAGATGATTTGTTTGATCAATTGCAAGGGGCAAGTTATTTCTCGAAAGTTGACCTTCGGTCGGGTTACCACCAATTAAGGGTGAGAGGTGAAGATATTCCAAAGACAGCTTTTAGAACCCGGTATGGTCATTATGAGTCTTTGGTTATGTCATTTGGGTTGACTAATGCTCCGGCGGCATTTATGGACTTGATGAATAGGGTGTTTAGACAATACCTTGATATGTTTGTTATTGTGTTCATTGATGACATTTTGATCTATTCGGGGAGTGAGAATGAGCATGTTGAACATTTGAGAATTGTATTGCTAGTTCTTAAGGACCATCAACTTTTTGTAAAGTTTTGTAAGTGTGAATTTTGGTTAAGATCTGTGGCATTCCATGGTCATATTGTGTCAAGTAGGGGAATTGAGGTGGATCCTAAGAAGACGGATTTGGTCAAGAGTTGGCCAAGACCTCTAACTCCTTCGGACATAAGAAGCTTTTTGGGTATGGCCGGTTATTATAGAAGGTTTGTTGAGGGATTTTCTTCCATTGCCTCTCCGATGACGGCTTTGACTCAAAAGAAGGCTAAGTTCATTTGGTCGGAAGCTTGTGAGAAGAATTTTCAAGAGTTGAAATATAGACTTACTTCCGCTCCGGTGTTGTCATTACCGGAAGGTACGGATGGCTTTGTGGTGTATTGTGATGCCTCTAGAGTTGGGTTGGGATGTGTACTTATGCATAATGGTAAAGTGATAGCCTATGCTTCGAGGCAACTTAAAGTCCTTGAGAAGAATTATCCTGCCCATGACCTTGAGTTAGCGGCGGTTGTTTTTGTCTTAAAGATTTAGAGGCATTATCTATATGGGGTTCATGTTGATGTGCTTACCGATCACAAGAGCTTACAATATGTGTTTAGTTAAAAGGATTTGAATCTTCGCCAAAGAAGGTGGCTTGAATTATTGAAGGATTATGACATGAGTGTTCTTTATCACCCCGGCAAGGCCAATGTGGTAGCGGATGCTCTTAGTAGATTTTCTATGGGAAGTGTTGCTCATGTGGATGATGATAAGAAAGAGTTGGTTCGGGATTTTCAAAGGTTGGCCCGGTTAGGTGTTCAATTAGTGGATTCCACCAAGGGTTGTGGCATGGTTCACAATGAGTCTGAATCATCTTTTGTGGCGGATGTGAAATCTAAGCAAAGTCTTGATCCTATTTTGGTTGAATTGAAAGAGGCAGTACTTAAGAAATCCGTTGAGGCTTTCTCCCAAAGGGGGAGATGGTGTACTTAGATACCAAGGCCGTTTATGTGTACCTAATGTTGATGACTTGAGAGAGATAATTTTGTTAGAAGCTCATAGTTCTCGGTATTCTATTTACCCAGGATCCACCAATATGTACCGTGATTTGCGGGAGGTCTATTGGTGGAATGGGATGAAGAAAGATATCACAAAGTTTGTGGCTAAGTGTCCTAACTGTCAACAAGTTAAGGTCGAACATCAAAGACCGGGAGGCTTATCCCAAGATATAGGTATTCCCAGTTGGAAGTGGGAAGAGATATATATGGACTTTATTGTGGGTTTGCCCCGCACCCGGAGACAACATGAATTTGGGTTACTGTAGATCTGATGACAAAATCAGCTCACTTTATTCCCGTCAAGATTTCCTATTCGGTGGAGGACTATGCTAAGTTGTACATAAGAGAAATGGTGATGTTGCATGGAGTGCCTTTATCCATTATTCCGATCGTGGCCCTCAATTCACTTCTCACTTTTGGAGATATTTTCAAAAGGGCCTAGGCACCAAGGTTAAGCTTTGCTCGGCTTTTCATCCCCAAACCGATGGGCAAGCGGAGAGCACCATCCAAACTTTGGAATAAAAGTAAGGTGTGATTGATTTTAAGGGTAATTGGGATGACCATTTGCTATTGGTAGAGTTTGCCTACAATAATAGCTATCACTCAAGTATTGGTATGGCTCCATTTGAGGCCTTGTATGGTAGGAGGTGTAGATATCCAATAGGTTGGTTCGAGGTGAGGTAAATGGCTTTGATAGGTCCCTAATTGGTTTTAGAGGCCATTGAGAAAGTCCAACTCATTAGAGGTAGATTAAGAACGGCTCAAAGCCGGCAAAAGTCTTATGCCGATGTTAGGAGGAGGGATCTAGAATTTCAGGTTAACGATTGGGTATATTTGAAAATCTCACCCATGAAGGGTGTGATGAGATTTGGCAAGAAGGGAAAACTTAGTCCCCAATATGTGGGCCCATACTAAATTTTGAGGCGTATTGATAAGGTTGCCTATGAGTTAGATTTTCCAAGTGAGTTAGCTTCATTACATTCGGTGTTTCATGTTTCCATGCTCAAGAAGTGTGTTGGAGATCCGGTAGAGATTCTAGACCGGCAAGTTAAGAGGTTGAGAAACAAGGAAATATCTTCCGTGAATGTTTTGTGGAGGAATCGTCTAGTTGAGGGGGCTACTTGGGAGGCCGAGGCCGATATGAAGTCCCGCTATCCTCATCTTTTTCCTTCTACTCCTACTTTAGCTTGAGGTAAGTAGTTCCTCTTGAGTTTTCTTGTGTTGGGAGTCATGTGTGTTATTTGAGTTTTTCCATGATTTCCCTATGTTATGCATGTTCTAAGAGAAATTTATGTTTAGTAAGAAAATGAATTTTTATGATTGATTTTCCTCATGTTGTTGTGCATTGAGTAAGAGTTGCCTAAATGCTTCATGAGATGAATTGTTGAACATGCTTTAGTTGTGCTTTTGAAAGTATCCATGAGATTGTGTTGAGCATACTTTTAGTTGGAGAAGGTAGTTCCTCCTATGAATATGAGAAATATTGAGTTTTCATGCATAATGGGTTATTAGATGTAGTTCATACTTTCTTGGGATGCATTGAGTATGTGTGAGATGGAGTTGAAGTTTTCTCCTTTGAATTGTGCATTATTTTGATGTTGCATGTATGATGGGCTGCTAGTCTTGAGTCTCCACTTCCGTAAGGTGTCTAGATCGTCATTCGATGATGAATGTTTCCAAGTGGGAGATATTGTAACATTCCTGAAATTTGTAGGCTAAACTAGAGCTTAACGTGAGGGTTAGAGTCATGAATGTAACTCCCCGTACTTAAAATAGAGGTTTTCGTGTTAAAACGTCAAGGTACCACCCCTCAAGGACCAACCATGGGCCTTTGAGGAGGACCCCTGGAAAACTGCCTAGGCAGTGACCAATTGTAGGACCCACGCCCCATTGGTGGGTCCACGCCTCATGGGTGAGGGCCGTGATTTGGCCCAAAAGTTGCAGTCACCAAACCACGTTGACAAGCACGGAACGTGGGTCCATCCACAGCCCGTCAGCGTGGTCTCGTGAGTGGTGGTGACCTGTGGGCAGTTATGGTAGTTAAGTCTAGGGGTATTTTGGGTCTTTTCGGTTTTAATTAGGATTAAGTGATGTCGTTTTACTCTAATTTAGACCACCTATATAAGGATTTTAGACCACTAAATTAAGTCATTCAACTTATTATTTTCCAAAACCCAAATGAATTCCCAAAATTCATCCTCTCCAAATATTCTCTCTCTAGAACTTGGAGAAGAAGAAGAAGAAGAAGGAAGTTGGAGCTAGGGTTCAAGGAGCAAGGTTATTCACACCAAATTCATTGGACTTTATTGATAAGGTATGGTAGTCTTCATCCATGGATAGAATTCATCCATGGAGCACCTTCAAAATCTAAATTTTAAAGATAAAAATCCCCAAAAGTTAGGGTTTGATTCCAAAGTCATGGGTTCTTTTCAAAATCAATTCTAATGATTGAATTATGTTATATTAAGCATGTATTGATGATATCCTATGGTTTATATGATGAATTCCCCAAGAACCCATGAAATCCCCATATTTCCCAATTGTGATCTTGTGATGAGGGTCTTTGTTGGTGAAAGAAGGATGTTATGAAATTATGCATTTAGTGATTGAGTTACTTGAGTTATGATGATATCCATGTCTAATGTAGTGAATTGTATATGTGTTTATTGAAAGTGATCTTTAACCTTGAAGGGAAAAGTATGAGAATTATGCATCATTATGAGATTTATGTATATGCTTTAAGAACACTTTGACAGTGACGTGTCTATGATTATGATGTAGTTGTTGTGTTGTTGAAAGGATATTCTCATATACACACTTATGCATGAATATGATATGATGTGAATGATTTTCTCATATACACACTTATGCATGAATATGATATGATGTGAATGATTTTCTCAAAATATGAAGATTCTAAGGTTGAAAGTCTTTTTTCGCCGAATTGTATCTAAGGTATGTATATGTAGACATGGACGGTGAAAGGCTATTCTCACGCATGATCTAAGAGCTATCCTATGAATTATGTTGGATTGAGTGTCAAGACATTCTTTCATGATTATGAACTAAGTCAAGACTTAATATGTACTCCGTGGGAATTAATGCTTAGCACCGAGTGGATATTGTATATGAGATGGAAGCTTTTACGCTAGTTGAGTCTGGCTTCCAAATGGGTTCCTTTTATGCTAGTTGAGTTCGGGTTCACAAAGTATGTCTCATGAGATGGAAACCTCTTACGCTAGTTGAGTCCGGGTTTCTAGTAGCAATCTCATTGTCCCATAAACTATGTGCCCCTATAGGTTATTAGCTAGTGGATCCATCTAAGCTAAAATTATGGTTCTACCTTAGGCAAGTAGGACAACCCTTTTCGGTGTGGGTAACACCGGGGGATCATGTATAGCTCAAATGGTCTCATGTCGGTTAATGCTTATTCCCACAACAACAATAATAACAAGAATATGAATTATGAACTATGGTTCCTCAATTAGCTTGTATATGAGTTTTCAAAGGCTTTTATGATGATGATGATTATGTTGACTATGTTTTTATGACTTATGCTCCCTAAACTCTCAAATCATGTTTAAATTGATAAATTTCACACTTTCAAATGAAATGTCCTTTTTAGCATGTTTTCAATGTTTACATGCATGGCTATCATACTTAGTGCATTTTATACTAACGCCTACTTTTCCTACATTTTTCCCAAGTGTAGGGTCCAGTTTTCAAGGTGATCATCGTAGTGGCTAAAACCTGGACTTGCTTATCCTTCTAGCTTCTTGGTGAGTCCTCATGGTTCGAGAACGGCTATTTTTCATGTTGTAGTTTCATTTCTTATATTTCCCTTTTGAACAATGTTGTATGGGCTATGCAGTACTTCAGCATTTCAGTCATAATATTCATTATATACATTCTGATTGGGAGTAGTCTTAGACCGAGTGGACTAGGGTTCAACGTACCCGAATAGTCCCAGAACTACGTGCCCCTATAGGTTTATAAGTCCCCTCTGTGGGCATTATATTTTAGTGATCATGCCAGTAATGCCTCTATACCTCTGGCAGGATATATTGGGTCCTCTCGATGGTGCGTATACATCGGACTCCACATTTAGCTCATGTGGTTTTATGTCGGTTATTAGCAGCTCCCTTACAGTCAGATTCTATTGCATTGACCATGTTATCAGTTACAGTCAGATTTTAGTCTCAGCATGTTATAAACTTGTTCATTGCATTCAGTAAGTTCATGTTCGGTATTCTCAGTATAGTATCATGCTCATCTCTTATTGTTTCTCATATATATGCTTTGGTTCATTTATGTTTATTGTTCAGCTTTATGATATCCAACATGCTCAGTACCTTTCAAGTATTGACGCATACTCTGCGCTACATCTTTTCGTGATGTAGGTTCAGGTTCCAAGATTCCAGATCACGCATATGTCGATTCCCGATCTTTAGGTTAGTAGTATTAGTGGTGAGTACTCATTCTCCGAGGACGACAAACATGTTTCTTTTACTTTTAGTCGTTAGTTTCAGTTTTGCTAGATCTAGCTGGGGCATGTCCCAGCATTTTTAGTCAGTAGAGGCTTTATTTTAGACATAGTTAGATTCAGCTTTAGCATTTGAGTTTGACTTTTCAGTTGTTGTTAAACTCTCAGTTTTTATATATTCAAATAGATTATGGGTATTCCCCATTATTTCAGTTTACATGATGATTTAGCTTCCGCACAGTATTTCTTTACTTCAGTTTATTTAGTATGCTTATGATATGCCAGCAGGGTTAGCTTGGGTCACTCATGATCCTAGGTCCTGTTTCCGCGTCCTGGGGGTAGCTTCGGGGTGTGACAAACTTAACAGAATCAAGGAAAAGTATATGGGACTCATCCGACTCATACTTCTAAAGCATGGAGAGATGAATCACGTGATGCACAACTTACAAGCTAGATGGAAAGGCCAACTTATAAGCCACCTCTCCCACACGACTTAATATCTCAAATAGTCGAATGAATTCGGGACTATGCATGCCCTTCTTTCTGAACCTCATCACACCCTTCATGGTGACACTCAAAGCCAAACATGATAACCCTCCATAAACACTAGGGCTCAAACTCTCAAATACGCATAACTCTTATGTAGGCTCTGGGCTGCCAACAGCCTACCCTAGATCATATGAACCTTCTCCATAGCATCCATAAATAAGTGTGTATGCAATTAATTAATCTCAGCTGAATCGAACAATCCGATCGAGGATCTACACATTCTGCCATACAATGTCTAAAACTGGGCCATCTAAATGTTGGAATGACAAATGTTGTTGTAGGAAAAGTCTACTAAGGGCAACAATCAATCCCATCTAGCATCAAAATCGTTCACACAAGCTCGGAACATGTCCTCCAACACTTGAATCATCTGCTCGCACTGACCATCTATATGAGGGTGAAAAGTTGTACTTAATATCTAACTGAGTACCCAAACCATGCATCAATAATTTCCCTAAAATGAAAAGTGAACATGGAACCTCGATCAGAGATAATAGAATTTGGGACTCCATGTAGTCGCACAATTTTACTAATATAAAGCTCGGTTAACTTCTCTATCGTATACTTCACTAGAAATGAGTGGACTTGGTCAACCTAACAACAACCACCCAAATGGAGTCATAACCACCTACGGTGGTAAGTAGTCCCACAACATAGTCCATAGTGATCCGTTTCACACTTCCAAGTAGGAATAGGCATCCTCTGAGATATACCTCTAGACCATTGGTGCTCAAAATTAACCTGGATACAAGTCAAACACCTCGAAACAAAGTCTACAATATTCGTCTTCATACCATACCACCAATAGTGCTGGCTAAGGTCATGATACCTCTTGTTCGCACCCGGATGGATACTAAATCAGGAATAATAGGCCTCCTCAAAAATCAATCTAATCAACTCGCCCACCTTGGGCACACAAATCTTGCATTCAATTCGCAAGACACCATTACTATCAAGGACAATGTAACACCCCGTAAATTTGTAGGCTAAACTAGAGCTTAACGTGAGGGTTAGAGTCATGAATGTAACTCCCCGTACTTAAAATAGAGGTTTTCATAATAGAACGTCAAGGTACCACCCCTCAAGGACCAACCATGGGCCCTTGAGGAGGACCCTGGAGAACTGTTTGGGCAGTGACTAACGACAGGACCCACGCCTCATTGGTGGGTCCACGCCTCGTGGGTGAGGGTCTGTTGTTTGGCCAAAAAGTTGTAGTCACCAAACCACGTTGACCAGCACGGACCGTGGGTCCATCTACGGCCCGTCAGCGTGGTCTCGTGGGTGGAGACCTGGGGGCAATTTTGGTGGTTAAGTCTAGGGGTAATTTGGGTCTTTCCGATTTTAATTAGGATTAAGTGATGTCGTTTTACTCTAATTTAGACCACCTATATAAGGATTTTAGACCCCTAAATTAAGTCATTCAACTCATTATTTTCCAAAACCCAAATCAATTCCAAAATTTCATCCTCTCCAAATATTCTCTCTCTAGAACTTGAAGAAGAAGAAGAAGGAAGTTGGAGCTAGGGTTCAAGGATCAAGGTTCTTCACACAAAATTCATTGGACTTCATTGATAAGGTATGGTAGTCTTCATCCATGGATAGAATTCATCCATGGAGCCCTTTCAAAATCTCAATTTCAAAGATAGAAATTCCCAAAAGTTAGGGTTTGATTCAAAGTCATGGGTTCCATTCAAAATCAATTCTAATGTTTAAATTATGTTATATTAAGCATGTATTGATTATTTCTTATGGTTTTTATGATGAATTCCCAAGAACCCATGAAATCCCCATATTGCCCAATTGTGATCTTGTGATGAGGGTCTTTGTTGGTGAAAGAAGGATGTTATGAAATTATGCATTTATCGATTGAGTTACTTGAGTTATGATGATATCTATGTATAATGTAGTGAATTATAGTTGTGTTGATTAAAAGTGATCTTGAACCTTGAAGGGCAAAGTATGAGAATTATGCATGATTATGAGACTTATGTATATGCTTTAAGAATACTTTGAGGGTGAAGTGTCTATGATTATGATGTAGTTGTTGTGTTGTTGAAAGGATATTCTCATATACACACTTATGCATTAATATGATATGATGTGAAAGGTCTTCTCACAATATGAAGATTCTAAAGATGAAAGGCTATTCTCACCGAATTGAATCTGAGGTATGTATATGTAGACATGGATGGTGAAAGGCTATTATCAAGAATGATCTAAGAGCTATCCTATGAATTATGTTGGATTGAGTGTCAAGACATTCTTCCATGATTATGAACTAAGTCAAGACTTAATATGTACTCCGTGGGAATTAATGCTTAGCACCGAGTGGATATTGTATATGAGATGGAAGCTTTTACACTAGTTGAGTCCGGCTTCCAAATGGGTTCCTTTTACGCTAGTTGAGTCTGAGTTCCCAATACGCTAGTTGAGTCTGGATTTCTAGTAGTAATCTCCTTGTCCCATAAACTATGTACCCACATAGGTTATTAGCTAGCGGATCCACCTAAGCTAAAATTATGGTTCTACCTTAAGCAAGTAGTACAACCCTTTTCGGTGTGGGTAAAATTGGGGGATCATGTATAGCTCACATGGTCTCATGTCGGTTAAGGCTTATTCCCACAACAACAATAAGAACAAGAATATGAATTATGAACTATGGTTTCTCAATAAGCTTGTATATGAGTTTTGAAAGGCTTTTATGACGATGATGATTATGTTGACTATGTTTGTATGACTTATGCTCTCTAAACTCTCAAATCATGTTTAAATTGATAAATTGCATACTTTCAAATTAAATGTCCTTTTTAGCATGTTTTTAATGTTTTCATGCATTTCTCTAATACTTAGTGCATTTTGTACTAACGACTACTTTTCCTACATTTTCCCCGAATGTAGGGTCGGGTTCCCAAGGTGATCATCGGAGTGGCTAAAGCTTGGACTTTCTTATCCTCCTAGCTTGTTGGTGAGTCCTCATGGTTCGAGGAAGACTATTTTTCATGTTGTAGTTTCGTTTCTTGTATTTCCCTTTTAAATAATGTTGTATGGGCTATGCCACTTTCTCATTTCAAACATTGTAATAGATGGCTATGTTGAGACTTAGAGTCTAGACTTCCACTTTTCTTTTATGAAAATTTTAGACTTGAAATGTGTTATTACTCTTATTATTTTATTGCTTATGTTATGATATGCTAAGTGGCTTGTATGGAGTCCTTTGGTGTTCTATACGCTATGTTACCTCTAGGGTGTACCCCTGGGTCGTGACAGACGACCTACTTCGCTTTCCCTCTCAACACCGTGTCTTGAATTAGACATTGCTTCTCGTCATCAAGCTGACACTCATGAATCTGCTCAACTAAGGAAGTACGATCCTTAACAAAGGAAATCAAACCACCCATCTCCTCAACAATCTTTAACCGGGAAGAGACTTTCTGCATGCTTCTCAACATCTCTAGACAATGGCCTCTCCTCCACACTTATAGTGAAAATACTTCACATGCTAGAAGTCCTCCTACTCAAAGCATCTGCCGCAAAATTGGACTTTCTTAGATAATACATGATTGTGATTTCGTAGTCTTGTAGTTTCTCAAGCCATCTGTGGTACCTCGATTTCAGATCTAACTGCCTGAAGATATACATAAGACTTTGATGGTTCATGCAAACCTCACAATAAACCCCATACATATGATGTTTTCATGATTTAAGCATAAACACTACAGCTACCAATTCCAAATTATGGGTATGTTGTATTTCCTCTTATGGATTTCAATTGCCTAGAGGCATAGGCAACCACCGAACCCTTGTGCATCAGAACACCACCTAACCTGACTCTCAAAGCATCACAAAACATAGTGAAGTCTACACCCTCCTTCGGTAAAGTCAAAATAGAAGTTGACGTCAATAAGGTATTGATCTTTTAAAAGCTCTCTCACACTCATTGGACCAATGGAAACTCGCATTCTACCGACTCTATCTAGTCAAAGGAGATGCAATGGTGGAGAAGCTCTGAACAAATCAGCAGAAATAACCCGCAAGTCCCAAAAAAATCGAGATCTTTATAATTGATGTAGGTCTGGTCCAACCCCTTACTACCTCAATCTTGCTTGGATCTACATGAATACCCTCCTTGGACAACACGTGTGCCAAAATTGCCATAGAATCAAGCCAAAACTCACACTTTGAGAACTTGGCATCAAGTTTCTTTTCCCTCAACCTCTAGAGTACAATACTCAAATGCCTATTGTGATCCTCCACAGTTTTGGAGTAGCCCAAGATGTCATTAATGAACACTATCACAAAGGAATCCAGATACGGTCAGAACACCCCATTCATCAACTCCATGAATGTTGTAGGGGCGTTACTCAAACCAAAAGACATCATAAGAAACTCATTGTGCCAAAAATGAGTCTTAAAAATTTTCTTAGGATATCTCATACCCTAATCTCCAACTGATGATAACCGAACCTCAAATCAATCTTAGAGAATTGAAACGCACCTTGAAGTTGATCAAACAAATCATCAATACGAGGAAGAGGATACTTGTTCTTCAATGTCACTTTGTTCAACGATCGATAATCAATTCACATCCTCATGTATCCATCGTTCTTCCTCACAAATAACACATGATCACCCCATGGAGAAACACTAGGATGACTAAATTGGAGAATTTGGGAACTCCATGGATGGAAGGAATCCATGAATGAAAATTGTCATACCTTAAAGCCCAATGCATAAATTCAATGGAGGAATTGAGGGTTGACCTTGATCCTAGCTTGAATCCTTTATTCTTCTTCAAGTTTTTAGAGAGATAAATATTTTGGGGAGGAAAAACTTTGATTTCTCTTGGGTTTTGGAAATAATGACTTGAATGGGTTATTTTTGGGGTTAAAATCACTTATATAGGGGTCCTAGGCTTGGGTAAAACGACATTGTTTTGATTTAATTAAAATAAAAAAATACCCAAAAACCCTTGAACTAATAACTGTCGACTCACTGCCACGAGGGCACCACGGCCCGTTGTGGTGCCCGTGGTCCCTTGACCAGTGTCTTCACTTGCCACCCCTCAACTCTCAAAAATGAAGTCAAGACCATGATCCCTCCCACGGTCCGTGGTGTCCTTCACGAGCCATCTAGTGGCTCATGGGGAGGGTCCTATTTTGGGGCAGCTTGCCTAGCTACTGCCTAGCCTACCACGAGCATCACCATGACCCGTGGTCCACACCACGAGGCATCATGGTGGTCGTGGAAGGTGAGGCAGTGTTGGTTGACTACTGCCTAATACAGGTACCACCATGACTCGTGGTGCCCTTCATGACTCGTGAGGCTTTCATTGATGGTACCAAGGCTAAATCCTAGATTTTTAACCACTCACTTGGACCCTTGCTTAGGCTACTAAATTTTGAGGTATTACACTAACCCTAAGCCTTTAGGAGGAAATGGTGGTGGATCTTCATTGCCTATGTCTACTTGTGCTAGGTGTGGAAAGAAGCACGAGGGTTAGTGCTTAGCCGGCATGGATGGTTGCTTCAGTTGTGGTAAAGGTGGTCATATGATGAGGGATTTCTTGATGCTTACAACTAAAGGAAGAGAGGGTAAGCATCCTCTTCTTAGTGGTTCGGGTTCCAATGCTCCTAAGCAAAACCATTTCTATGCACTTCAGACTCGTAGTGAACAAGAGGGTTCTCCCTATGTGGTTACTAGTATGTTGAAAGTCTTCCAACTTAAAGTTTATGCTTTACTAGACCCCGGTGCTACCTTGTCTTTTGTGACGCCATATGTAGCTCTGAGGTTTGATATTCTTCAAAATGTGTTCTTAGATCCTTTTTCTATCCTCTACTCTAGTTAGTGATTCTGTTGTGGCTAAAAGTGTCTATAGAAAGTGTTCCATTTCCTTGTCCCATAGAGTAACTCATGTTGACCTTGTAGAGCTTGATATTCTAGATTTTGATGTTATCCTTGGTATGGATTGGTTGCATTCATGTTATGCTTCTATGGATTGTAGAACCCGTGTAGTCAAGTTTCAGTTTCCAAATGAACGCATCCTAGAGTTGAAAGGGTGAAATTTTATGCTTAAGGGTCAGTTTATCTATTGTCTCAAAGCTAGAAAGATGATTTCTAAAGGTTGCATTTACCATCTAGTCAGGGTGAGGGATATAGATTCTGAGACCCCTACTCTTGAGTCGGTCCCCATTGTAAATGATTTTTCAGAAGTGTTTCCTGATGATTTACTCGGTATTCCTCCCGAAAGAGAAATAGACTTCGGTATTAACCTTCTTCTAGATACACAACATATCTATGTTCCTCTTTACTGTATGACCCCGGCAGAAGTTAAGGAATTAAAGGAGCAATTGAAAGATTTGTAGGATAAGGGTTTCTCCGACCAAGTATCTCTCCATGGGGTGCTCCAATTTTGTTTGTAAGAAAGAAAGACGGTTTGCTCCGTATGTGCATCGACTAACGGCAACTAAACAAGGTTACCTTTAAGAATAAGCATCCTCTCCCAAGGATAGATAATTTGTTTGACCAACTTCAAGGAACAAGTTACTTCTCTAATATTGACCTCCAGTCGGATTATCACAAATTGATGGTGAAAGAAGATGATATTCTAAAGATGACTTTTCGAACTCGGTATGGTATTTATGAGTTTTTAGTAATGTCATTTGGGTTGACTAATGCTCCGGCGGCTTTTGAGGATTTGATGAATAAGGTGTTTAGACAATACCTTGACATGTTTGTGATTGTATTCATTGATGATATATTGGTCTACTTGAGGACTGAAGACGAGCATACCAATCATTTTAGGATTGTGTTGCAAGTCCTCAAGGACCAACAATTTTTTGCAAAGTTTAGTAAATGCAAGTTTTGGATAAGGTCTGTGGCATTTCTTGGTCATATTGTTTCCGAAAAGGGTATTGAGGTAGATCCTAAGAAGACGAATGTGGTCAAGAGTTAGCCGAGACCTCTACCCCTTTCGAATATTAAAAGTTTCTTGGGTCTAGCCGGTTACTATAGAAGGTTGGTAGAAGGATTTTCATCGATTATTGATAACGCTCAACTACACTTCATCCAATTCTAAGTGTAAGCAGTTGCTAACAAGTATAAACCCAACTAAGAGTTGGGGTCGATCCCACAGGGAGTGATACAGTAGAGAATTCAATTAAGAAGTAAAATTGTGTCCTAATTGTTTGTAGAAGTAGAGGTTTCACAGCATTAAAGTAAATCACAAATTTTCGATGATTAATATCAAATGGGGGGATTTGGGTATCCAATTTACGAAAACTAAAACGGGAAGTAAACAAGTAGAGATTGGTCCTTGGGAGTGTGATAAGTTGAATGCTAAATTCGTGTAATGGGTGATTCCTAGTTACTCCAAGATGCTTAATCTCAGTGGGTGGGCTAGGTTTTCAGTGCAATAGCCATCTATCAATCGACTATTGAGTTTCAAGTGAGTTCTTTCGAACCTCAACAAGCAAAACACAATCGAACAACTTAATTCCTTAATTAATCCACTCTTTCAAGCTAGATTTGTTAGAATGCAATCAAACTCACTTTATCAATCTAAAATCCCAGACTCATCATGCCCCCATACGATTACCTTAAATGTCCTAGCTAGTGGATCCACATATATTACTCTATATGACACAGAGTTCTACCTTGGCAAGTAGACTCTCCCTTCTCGATGTGGGAGTTACATCTGATTCTATATAATGGCTCTCATGGTCTAATGTCGGTTAAAGCTAATATCCAACAAAATGAACTAAGTTACTTAAAAATATTTTATGAAGCTTTCCTTGTGATTTTAAGATGCATTGACCATGTTAATGATTTACGATTCTTCTTAAATTATTTTACTATGTTTACCTTGGTCATGCATGTCATGTTTTTAATTATGTCCCTTTATGACCATGTTTCATGTTTTATTGTATTTTCCTCATACTTAGTATATTCCATGTACTAATGCATACTTGTGCCTACATTGTTTCACTAATGTAGGGTCCGAAGATCTCCCTATCTCATCCGCGGCTAGTTGGCTTGACCATTCAAAGCTCAAGAGCTCGTGAGTCCTCATGTTCCGAGGACCTTACCTTTACTTCATTATCATTATGTTTTAGTTTTCAGAGATTGTACAGGTTACGTCCTGACCACTTCTTTGATGTAATAGATGGCTTGTCAAGACTATGTTAGAATTCCGCTTATATGTCAAACGTTTTACTTTGATATGATTTCTCTTATTTCTATTATATTCTGTGAATGTATGTCAAATTGCTTGTGTAGGGCATCTCAGGGTCTTATACGCCATGTCACGTCTAGGGTATACTTTGGGACGTGACAAGGAACAATATATATTAGCAATTTTTTAAGGATTTAAATGATAATGGTGGTATCAATCCCTTTTATGGGATTCCACCCATTAGAAATTAGATCTGAGAAAGTTTACTAAAATGTACATGGTATTAAATGGAAGCTCAACTGTCAACTGTAGATGCTCCATAGTTGAAACTTTTAGTTTCTCCAAGAGCCTACAATGTTCACCGAGAATGGAGGAGAGGTCACCCACTTCAAAACCATTTCAACATTTTTGAGATGGGTAAGAGCTCTAGAGTTTGGGTTACAAAGGATCTTAGCATATAGAGATAGAGGACAAGACAGTCAGACACTTAATCGCCGGAATCAAATTTTCAAGGCAAAGTCATCTAGATGGAGAAATGAGAAAGCTTCTAAGCTCTTGTTTGTAGCACCAGCTTGGTCCCTTTTGTTGGGTCTTTCTACTTTGGTTTTGCTTTTTTTTTCTTTAGTCTGTATTTTAGGCCTTTCTGGCCAGAAATTTTTTTTTTTTTTTTTTTACTGAAATTGCCTTATGGACTACTTGATCTAAAAAAAGAATTTTTTAGGTAGCAAATATGATAGTATTTTACCTTATTTAATGTGTGGGTCATCGTAATAGTTGAGAAATAAAATTATTTTAGGTAATTGTATTATCCATTCTTACGTGGCTACTTATTTTTTTTCCCTCATTTATATCATGACGACTAAAATAAACCCACATTATTATTCCTATATTTTTTTCTTTTTTCTTCTTCCTTTTTACCCCTCCCTAGGAGCTCCCACCTTTTTTCTCCTTTGGTGACTCAAACTCACAATCTCAGGGTTGGAAGAGATACTTACCATCTGAGCAATTCTCTTATAATTGAATATTCATAAGTTTCCTAAATTGTCATGAACTCAATATGATTAAGTCCTCTGAGAGTAAGAATGACTCACTTAAGCTGAGGAAAGTGGAGCTAATGAATCTTTTGTGTTTGGGTCTTAATCTCCAAATCTTCACATAAAATGATACAACGCCGAATGACGTCTCTACATGAAAAGTGTGGTATGTAAAATAGTTGAATTTATAATGAAACTATAACTGATAAAGCTGAAAAACCAACCATGAACATGCTATACATCAAGATCATGAAATATCCAAGTATATAAATGTAACAAACATTATGATTATCAACATCAATTAGTGTAACTAAAGAGCTTAAGCTGAACTTATGAAACTGAACCATCAATAACTGAATTGAATGTTCCTTAGTTGAATATCTTTATGCCATGCATTTTTCAAAACTCTTTACAACTAGTGACCAAAATATTATTTCATACAATATCATACTTTTTAAGTTAACCCGACATAATCTCCATGGAAACACATGGAGTTTGATCACGATCCAATCTGCTAAGCCACCACATACCTTGTCGGGGTATGAGGCATACATATTTTGTGGATCCATAATAAGCTTTTACCAGGGGCATATAGAGTAGTCACCCAAACAAATGGTATGATCCTTAACCTACGTTGGCATACGTAGTTTCGTACATTCATTATCTGAATATATGCCTTTTCGGTGTTAACCATTACTCGAAAAATCATCATGAAACAACTTTAAGCTCATACATCATAATTTGGCATAACACCCATGAAAAGCATGTTTATCTTGGAAGCCCATATGTCATAACATGAATTACGTACATATCTTGTAAAGATCATAAGAGATGCATGTTTGGCTTGAATTCCATAAGTCATAACGTAAATCATATGCATATCTTGTTGAAATCATGAGAAAACATACTTCGTAGTTCATACGATGAAAATCATTGAAGAACACTTGAAATTCATATACCGTAGTTCATAATTTGAAATCATGTAAATCATATCATAAATCATAGGGTTCATAGTTTTGGGCAAAACCTCATATAATTGATGCTTTGAATGAATGTCATAAGAATCATAATTCATGCTTTTAAAATCTCATGATGAAAAAGAGATAATTTCTTGAAATAAGATTTTCTTAGAGAATGAATAAAATAGTAAGAATTCATGAATTCATAAAGAATTATCATGAGAAATATGAATTTCTATACATACCTTACTTGATAGTTCGTAAATATTCTTCCATTAATTTTTGTGGAAGATTTCACAAGGGCATCAAGAATCAAGGAAACATATGATAGCATCATAAAATTTACTTTTGGAGAATTTCACAGCTCATAATTCTAGGATTCATAGCAAAAGAAGAATTTTCAAGAAATCATTAAAAAGTTATTAAGAGGTCATTAATAAATCATAAAACTTAAGTTTTCAAACTAGAAATCGCTACTTTTATAGTTATTCATAATTTCATGGAGAAAATCTTGTAAAAAGGATGCTTTCATAGAGGATTATTGGGTTTCATAAAGAATCAAGAACATAGGATTTCATTCTAACCATAACTCATTCATGGAAGATACTTTGAAATATCGAAACATAGTTTCTGGGGAAGAACAATTTGTTCCAACATGTGGAGATAGCCTTACAAGCCTTATACGCTCCAAATTCTTGAGAAAGGCTGGTCTTCGAAGGAAAAAGATACCAATAATTCATTTCGTGAACCTTAGAAGTGGGTTTTCTTGAAAACCTATGGATTCCATGGGTAGGAGGTATTAATTTGTGTTTAGATCAAGACATTATCAATATTCTATGGCCAAATCTGATGGATGAACCTTGGAGAAAGTTGGGTTCTTGAGAGCTTCTCTTTCTAGGATAAATTTTTGGACTAGGAAAGTGAACCCACATCTTTGGGGGGGTTAATAAGACGCTTCTGGCATGCACTTTGCGCTGAAAATGCCTCGGAGGGGCAACAAGGTAGTCGCCGCTACCTCAATGCTCTATCAAGCAGCTGGCGCACAACACGAAAATGTCTAGTAAACTGGACATAACTTCGTGTATAAATATTGGGTTGACAAACGATTTATTGCATTGGAAAGAAGACTAGAATATTTTTAATTCGACAAATTATGGTCCACATAACTCTTCATATAGATATTCCCGATTGAAGTTGACCCTATTAAAAACTTACATCGAAACTCAATCGGTAAAGGAGCGTTCAACTCAACTTTGTGCTAGAGGATTTTTATGACCTTAATTGATCTCCAAAACTCTTTCCATACTAAAGAAATGACCTTAGCACCTATTCATAATTAGGAATTATTTGGTTCATACCTATACGTATAATAGAATGATTTGGGTCTTAACTTAGAAATTTTTTATGTGTTATCGTAGCAATTCTCATTTTACTATGTCGATTTGTTTAATAGTAAATTTAGTTGAATGCTTTTATTGATATAAAATAAAGTTCAATAACTTTATTAGATAAATTATCAAAGTTGAGTAACCTTTCGAGATATTAACTCAACTTCTTGGCTAATGAGCTTGTGAGAAACAATGTTTCAACACTCCTTCACCAGACCCTCGACTATCAACTTCCATTCACATATAAATTTTAAATGTTCCAACAAAAAGTCAAAACAGAAAAAAAGTTGAATAGAATTGTAGACATTGAAATTTTGTGGGACTCTACAAGACGTGTTGGATTTGAATTGGGACTCTAGAAGGTGTGTTCAGTTTCAGTTAGAATTCTTGGAGATTACTCAACCCTAAATCCTAGTTCATGCTTATATAAAGGGTACTAAATTCCCTTAAAAGGCATCTTAAAATATCCCATAAACTCTTGGGTATTTTTAAAGATCAAAATCTCGAATATTCCACAAAAGTCATGGAATATTCATATAGAGGTCAAATCTTAATCATCCTAGTTCGAGAAATACGCCACTAACGGCCCTCGAATCATGGATAAATCTTATGAGAGGAGAATCAAGGGAGGAACAGATTTGTACTCGCAATCTTGATGAATAAAATTATGTTTCTTCATTATTTTTTTTTGTGATTGTAATTTATTTTCTGTCACTTTAAAATTTGTTGCAAACAAGAATATTACAAATGGCCAAAAAAAGGGAAAAGGGGACTAAAGGGGGCAGCACCGAATAGTGTAGGGTTGGACAGGGTACATTTTCTTTCAAAATATTAAACCGGTCAGGATAGGGTAGATCACAATCTTAGCAGGGTGAAGGCTCATCCTTGTCATGCCCCGCCTTGCCTTGCCATCTCTACCAAGTTTCCAACTAATTCCTTTTAGGCATTAAGGAATTTGGTTTTCCAACCAGCTAATCAAATTTTGAAGTTGTCAATTAGTAATTGAAAGTTGGTCCGATGGGGTTGTTTGGTAGTGAGTAGGAAGCCTAGATATTTGCGAATAGAGGATCCTTCTTGCGTACTAAATGATTGTTTTATCCGACATTTTACCCTTGTTGGAGAAGAAGACTTTAGATTATTCAAAGTTATTTTTTTGTCTACAACTTAAGCAAAAGAGTCTTATGGTATGTCAACTATCTTAACATATTTATCACTAATTAGGATCAACTTGAAACCTGTTATTTATCGAAACTCAAATCTAATAACTTGATGAGGTATTATTTATAATATTCATTATCCTTACAGCAACAAATTTAGTAGCAGCTTCTCAGGCTCTAGAAAAACAATTGAAATTTCTTGAAGCATCACAAGTCTAAAAGAATTTTGTGCACATAATTGTATGTCATAGTTCCCAAATTCTGGGGTACTTTGTTACCAGAATCTCCAGTACTTACAGTCTGATGTAATAGAGATAATTTAATCAAGTAATAAAAGTTGAATGTGGGTGATGACTGACAATATAAAGAAAAAAAATCAATATTTTTGAGAGAGAAATTATCTCTGTATCTAAGGGGGTCCAAAGTAGGAGAGCTTTCCAACATGGCCTGCAATCCTGGCTTTTCTTCTCAATAAACAGCTCCTATCACCAATGGCAAATGATAAGTATTTTCTGCCATGCACCAATATTGCCCCTAAACAATACCTACATTTAAGAGGCGCAAAAGAATGTCCTTTTCCTCCCAACGAATTTTTTAAAAAAATAAATAAATAGATGAACTTCTTACAGACGGAAAGAATGAATCTCATAGCCATGCTAGTAATGCAGGTTCTCTTCATAGAATTGAGCCAAAAAGCAGCAAATCCGAAAACCTGAATATACCTGATCAAATTCAGCCAATCTAAGAATCACCTCTTCTATTCGATTGTGGAGTTACATAGAATGAAAAAGTCTGCAACTTCTGGATTCCTACTTGGTGTTTTGTTGTTGGAGTGCAACCTATCGATTACTCCAATATGTGGCAATTCTTGATAAAATCATTGGAGTAGTCTACATACTTGGTCCAATAAGGACGGAGATGCTCGAAGCCTAACTCCAACCAAGGTTTGGACTGGCCATTGTAATGAATTACAGCAGCCTTCTTCACTTTATCAATGTTGGACTTAGTTTGATAGCCCAAGCCGAGCATGTGCCATGAGGGATCAATTGGGTGAACATGACCCTTGAATGCAATCAAAGCAGGAGGTAGTGTTCCAAGCTTCCACATTGTCAGTTTTGACTTCAGATTCTACAAAAGATCACAAAGGTCAAGAGTGTTCATTGATAACACATGGCGTTCTATTCTCAAAAGAAAAATAGATATTTGTCAAAGACTAGTTATGACGTCTCTTTAACTTGAATCAGCACTATATCAGCCATCCGAAGTATTGAACTCTTTATGGAGCTACAATAATTGATCACTGTGCCGCTTGCTTAAAAGGATGGGATGGTGCTTAATACAAGAGAATCCAATCACCCCAACTCTATATGCACACCAACCCCATTTAGGGGGTGATATGTATATTGAAGATTACATGTCCTGCTTTCGTGGAGTTTGTACTTTCAATAGTGAAGACAGCAAAAAAAACAACAGAATGAAACAGAAAAATTACAGCTTTAAACTTCGTAATCACATCACTTCTGATGTCAAACAGAAAAGTACAATAGTAAATTTAATAGCATCCAAACCAATAAGAAAAGGCTGAACAAGGACATGCTTGTGTAATCTAGAAGAACATTGCAGAAGAAAAAGGTTAATAAGTCACACATCAGAAAAAATACAGACATAAGCAAGAAGCATAGAAGAATCTCAGAACTCTTGCATGATTGAAAAATAATCCCATATATGTAGGAAAATATAAAACTGAAAGATAAGACAAAAATCATGAACCATGTGAAATCCGACTACCTCTTTAAGCCATGAATGGTATGTATCTCTTATATTTGTCTTTCTCCATGTATGTAAGTCAAAGATATTCATCCCATAAGCCCATGCACACTCGTCAGGGTTCAAATTTTTAGCTATGAGAGGATGAGAAAAATTAAAGTAGTTTCTGAATCGCTTTGACATCACCCACTCATCTTCTCCTTTACAGGTCTCAACAGCTCCATTCACCTTTCCCTTAAGGTCAATGTCCCACAATGGAGACAAGTCACGCTGAATCACAACATCGTCATCCAAGAAAACCACTTTATGAAGGTTTGGGAAGAGCTGCATACAACACCATAGAATCTCAGATTAGTATAGAAAGAGTATATCAAGACAGACAAGAGGTGAGTAAAGGTCACATAAAAGAACTAAGGATAAAACCTGCTAATAGCAGGGAGAAAAAGGAAAGATGGTAGTGTCAAGACACGGTCTGGAGATGCTGCTTTTGGAGGGATCTTTAGAGATGATCACATGGGTGTTGGGATATTTAGGTAAGGTGAAATCTACGACAAGCCTCACATCAGAATTATGACTCATAAAAAAAGGTCCAACTGTATCTAAGCTAATGGGATACTTGTTGTCAAGCTGATTAAGGATGAGGAAATACTACACCAGTGTGTCCACTTCCTGGCGAACGAAGGGCACAAGCATGATGAAGATTTAATTATCTGGGGAAATGAATATAGAATTTATACACATGGTGGACTCTGGTGATGTTGCTCTTGAAAGACTATAATCATTTGATCTTTCCAGTGTACCAAAAAAAGAAAGGAGAAAAAGGAAAACAAGAAAATGTTGTTCAAAGCTGCATAGAAGAGTAAGTTTAGTTGAATAAAAAGAGCACTTGGACTGCAACACTTGTAGTCATAGTGGGGACATTTTTAAAATAGCACAAGAAAAGTAAAATAAAGAAAACGAAGGATGATAAAGAAAACAAGGCTGAACAACAAATTCAAATCTGGGGGTAATAGTGTTTGCTCATACTGCTTTGGGATTGAATGCTGACAGGAACCTTGAAATTGCTAGTTGTAGCTATGGTGCTATGTAGTTCTACACAAAACATGGAAATTTCAATCCTAGTTTCATGCATGAAATGCGAATGATTTGGGGGGCACAAAAGCCTGCACGCTTTAGCAATACAATTTGGATTAGCATTAAACCAAATTCCTACTGGCTCCAGTTATCTATCTATAACATATATATAATAATAAAATAAACAGAATCTTCAAATGTCAGATAACAACTGTAAATAAAATAAACAAGAAAGTCTCAAATGTCAGATAAAATTAGCTAAACCCAGTTTCTGTTAAACTGATTGAATTATAGCTAAGGTTGATCCATAAAACAAAGAAGATACAAAAGACCTATCCTAGGCACCTTGCTTAAGCAACACAAGCTTTGACTCCGTTTTCATACTTAGGCCTATTATTTCACTCTACTTATATCTTAGAAAATCTTTTCCTGGGTATATTGGACCAAAACCAGTGGGTGTTCACCCAATAGAGTAAACATCTGCATGTGTCTATCAGAGACTGTAAAGCTTTAGACATTACCATTTCATCCTATAAATTTAATGCTAAAGTGGAAGGGAAGGCAATTATGTTATAAGTGCTACCTCTGGCAAATATATGCGAATGTGATTGAGCAAGGAAATGTATTTTGGGCTTCTAGCCTGCAGTTTTGAGGCAAAAGATCGTGGAGTAGTAGTATCACTGAGATTGGCGCCAGTTACATGGTTTCCATGGTAGTATTTCCGAATCCCATAATGACCCTCAACTGCTTCAAGCACTGGAATATTTTCTCTGGTTAACCAGTCAAACTGATGAATACCTCTAACTTCTACAATCGCTAGAGAGACAGGATTCAGAGCAAACCAGGAGTGCATCCCTGCATATGTTTTCTTGTCAGTGATGACATGGAAAACAACTTTTTCAGGCCTCAGAGATGACTGCACGGCAGAATTGACCACAACTGAAGCAGCTAGGATGTTATCAGTTGACAATACAAAATGGTGCAACAAGTTCTCAGAAAGGAGAGGGAGTAGTTCTGGCGAAGGCAACTGTCTTCGTGCATGAGCATTAGAGGAGTACTCATCAGTCAGCCGCAGTGAAAGACAGTGAATGCCTTTAGGGACTGCACTAGCAGCAAAGTGCTTATTCATCAGCTCTGCAAATTTTGATTCCCTGATCTCCCTTTCAGATCTCTCCATCTGCAAAATAGCAAATGCAAACATTGTGAAGCAAAGTTTAGCTAAGAGGTACATACACAGTTTAACACAATGCATAAACAGGCAATGAAGGAAGAAATACTCTGTGGCATACTAAATATCAAACTACAAGTGAAGTGGGGTACATAAACGAGGACGAATCACATGGTTTTGTACTGGTCAAACAAAGAGTAAAGCATGCAAAAGGTATATGAACATTATGAATTATTTTCCTCAATCACAAGAAACAACAAGCCCATGAGTAACAAGAATAACGGATTTTCTGCAAATACTGTGCCACTCTCTGCATTTTCACTCCTCATCCATGTTTTTCTTAACTGATATTCAGAGTGGGGAATGGGAATAACTCAGTTAAGCCCTCCCATTGAACATAATGCTCAAAAACAGTAGGTGAGTGTGACATAGAAGCAAATGCACAGACCAAGTTAATATGTCTAGCAATCAATTCTACACGAACAAATCAGAGAATGGCTATTTGCACATACCATTCCCTTCAGCATCAAAGCAAATTCTTTCGCACTGTACTTGTTATTTTTCATTTCAGAAACAAGATGAGCATAAGACTCTGGGAGCTTCATAACAGATGGCAGTTCCTCAGAGTTTACTTGATTGAGGATCTTAACAAAATCCTTTACCAGTCTCTGCTGAAACAGAGAGAATGAAAAACACTTTGATTAATAAAAGTACTCTGCATTATTGAATAAATGCTTAATACAAGATTGGAAAACAATGGCACGACAAAGGAGCAATAAATGATATAGAGGAAGTTCATTTACTTTTGAATCATCAGTCCGCCCAAGAAGCTTTGGTCCCAATCGTCTACCTAAGCAGTCTGATATCGATTAAACGAGAGTAAGTTAAGGTTTGCCAGAACTTTAGTTAAGTTGTAACAAATCAAAAGTAAAGTGTGATTTAACAATAGTCAGAAGTAAACTGAGCAACGAAAAGAAGCAGCTATTACAAGCATCATAACCAAATTCAACAATACAAATCAAACAGGATCCTTATACACACTGGTACTTTGAGGCACGGTACCAAACCCCAAAAGAACCCAACCAGGAAAGGGGTCTTATTTTTTACTACGGAACAGAAAGAAGAGCACTGAAAGACATCCAAGAACAACAAAAAGACATGATCAGGAGATATGATGCAAAAGTCCTTGTGCTTCAAGATAGCACTAAGTTACATGTGCCAACAATTAACATTTTCTAGACTCCACAAAATGCAGATAGGTAGCATTTCTTACATACATAAGAAGACCGCAGTCCCCTACACACATAAGCTGGTGTTTACTAGATACCACAGGTGCAAACAACCAAAAATATTAACT